>CALNHX010010698.1:0-38003 GCA_940337035.1 Agriotes lineatus | reverse complement strand
AAGAGCGGACTTCCTAACGATACTTGAAATAATTTGAAGAGGTGCGGGTATAAATGCGTATTCATTTAGGGCGTCCTTACCACGGTGTAGTAAATGCATATGATGGAGTGGGGGTTTTACCGTAGAAAACCTCCTAGGCGCTGGGAAATAGTGCGAGGTGCTCATTTAAAAATATGCTAAACTACGCTGCGCTTTACAAATGAAGATAATATATATAATTTTAAAAACAATATAGTTTAGAGGGTCAGCCTCGAGGCTCTAACCGTTGCAAGGGGTTTTCAAAACAGTTCCAACAGCAATTAAATCGATTTCGTCGTCATTTTAATTACTTCTGCTTCTATTCTATATCCTTCGTTGAACGTTTTTGTCTGATCTATTATTCTGTTCAATATCAAGTCAAAATAACATTGACTAGGATAATTGAATATGGATGGCATAACTTTGTTTTTATCTTTGGCTGCGTTTACAAACCTCTACCAACACGTTCGATTCTTTACTACCCTCCTTATGTGAAACTGTGGCCATTGTCACACCATCCTTTTACATTTTGCCCCCCCCCCCTCCCGTAGCTATCTTAATCCCCCTAACAATGAAAGATACAGTCCACCATAAGCTGTACCCTGAAAAATTGCCTATTTTCAGCCTGTCATTCGAGTTACAGCAGCTCTTAGCGTCAACTTCTAGAACCTCGAAGACTCGTCTGTTGGGTTGCTATTTCCGTTAGGCGCCCAGAACTCCAGGAACTCGCCGATTTCGGCCCCACAGGGGAATTTGGTTATTTATAGTTACATTCGTTAGGTATATATTTTATTTTTATTGTGTTTATTAGTTTTAAAAATATGTCTGATCTATACAGTTAATTCGATTTATTCATTCCAGGCCTTGCTACAAAGTTTGGCTGTGAGCTACCTTTGTGGCATTGCCAAACTATTACTAAGTACAATAACAAAAGGAATTAACCAGATCAGAACAAGCAGTACAAGGCAAACTTATGCATTGCACTAACGACATTCGTTGTGAGAATGTTCCTGCCGATGCACTAACCCGTGTATCTCTAGTTAATCTTCCCGACATCTTTCTGGCTCCCTGTCAGTCTTCTGATCCGGAGCTTCAACAGTTTTTGCCAAGTCCAAATGTTTCGTTTGTTGAAACTAAAACCATGAAAGTTGGATCAACTCATAGGTTTTAGTAGATCTTGCATTTCCGAACACTTTTGATTTCCCTTTTTTAACGCTTTACACTCAGCTTATCTGAAGTTCGAGCAACAAGAAAGTGCTGTCGAAAGGTTCCCTTTAGCCCTCACTGTATAAAGGTATAATATAATGGATCTAAATTGCTCCAAAATACTAACAATATAAGGTCACTCGCCATACTAAACTACCTCTTTATATACTGAAAAACACAGATCGTCGCATCGCTCTAAACATGTTGACTCTGACCTTGTCAATTTGACAAAATGTGGTGAATTGAAATACATGGTCACCATTGTTGATCGTTTTTCCAAATCGCCTAATGCAATTTCGCTTGCTTACACCACAACAGAGGAGGTAATTACCTGTTTTTCGTTTTGAAACTCCATATATTCTAACAAATAGCAATGTTGCTGTTTTTCTTTTTATCTCGGCAAAATTTCATTTTATTGCTTGGTATTCAAAACATTCGATGCAGTAGTTACCATCCTATCAGCAAAGGTATTATCGAACGATTTAACAAAACCCTAAAGCAGACAATTTCTACCACAGGCGTTTTTCCTAGGTGAATAACCGTTCATCGATCCTTCTAACTTGAAGGTCAACTATCAAATCTGACCTTAATGTGTTCACTTGGGAAATTCTATATTGTTTGGTCTTCCGGCTACCTAACGAATTTTTCGAGAAAGAATCTTTTTCTTTTCAATCTGATCTACTTTCATACTCCGTAGCTGCTGATCTTAAATCGCACATTGTTACACAAACATTTTTCCACACCAAACAGAACCTCGTCTTGTGTGCTCATGTGTATTTATTCAACAGTAGACAAACAAAAAACCTAAAATCTAGGTATTTGTCCCCTTTAAGGGCATCAAATGAACTCAGAATTATTTTGTATTACAAGACGTTTCTGGCACAGAAAGCTGTGTTTATGTCAAAACCTATTATTCTACTGCTTAATCTGTTTAGGAACAAAAACATAATTTTAACTTTTAAATTAAATATGCATACATCTCGTAAGCTAACTGTTACACGCGGAAATCCATAACAAAGCTGCCAGCATTTCTGTCAGCATTGCTCGAATGACACAGTTATGAAATTAAACACGCAAGTGGAATTGCGAGTTGAACTAGGGCAAATAAAGTGAACCTTTGTAATTTACGTCATAGTTTTATGTATATAAATAGGAAATTTTACGTCAACAAATCAATACAGTTTGACATCTGTTTCTGTATTCACGTACCTCTGCTTCCATGGAACAAAGTCTACTAAATCATCTTGTGTGAGACTGCACAAGACCGTTGGTTTGCACCCTTTTTTAATTCCTGCACCCCTAAGACGTATCCTGTAATTGACCAAATTATAAATCATGCAGTCCACTATAAGCTCCACCCTGAACACCTAATCCAACGCTTGTTTTTTGGTTTGTTAGACTTAATTTTTTATTTTGTTCTTGCTTTTTCCTCGGCTTCTCTTTTAATTCAGCTTTTTCTGCCTCCATCGTTACCCGCATCTGTTACTGCCCCGCCCCCCCAATTGCTAGCCTAACAGATACACTCGCTTCAATGTTCAATAATTTACATTTATAATGTCCCATATTGGTTTAAGTTACTCTTGTTCTTTCCATTCTATAAGAGTTGTCCACACTTTTAACCAATACTTTTTCTCATAGCGGAGAGGGCTACGTGGTGTCAAAGCACTCTCAGACACCATATATTTCTAACCACGGCTACATATCTCTGAATTCACATGTAAAACCCATTAGACGTGTTTTATTGAATTTCTTATACCGGGTGTCCGTTCTCAAAGTCGAACATAGGCGATTAACATTGTATTGAACGTTTTTGCCGATTCCTGCTCGCCAATTCAAATTACAGGGAAGGTAATGGTATCAATGGAAAGATAAAATTATTACGCATCAAATGATACCAATAATAATATTCAAGATGCCATTTTTATTTTAAAATACTAATTTAAAATTTGGGAATTTTTAAATTTGCCATGCCTTGCCTTTCAAGTAAGATAGCATTTGTCAAAAAATTGGTAATTAGTTGGCGTAAACCAGGTATTTCTGTCAACGTCTGTTAAAATTGTCTACAGAAAAATTAATTATTTCAATGAAGAACGACTGAATGCAATAATGTTAGTTGCCTATGTTCGACTTTGAGAATGGACACCCGGTATATGTACAATTTGCTAGTTTAGGAAAAAGAAGCAAAATTAGTACAATAGGTACTATAGTGTAATACCAATACTAGATCAATTAATATATTTTTATTAATCTAGCAATGTGTCTAACTGTAAACAAGCTAGCGCTTCATTAAACGTTTAGCGTTATATTTTTAGCCTACTTAGATGTATTTATATTTTGTTAATACGTATGCTGTAATAAGTTAGTAATTGCAAGCATTTAACAAAAAAACTTTAAGCTTTTTATTCTACAGAAGCTTTAATCGCTTTCCTAGTCGGTTAAATTACATAATGACTACATACAGCTGTATTTAAATGAAGTTATTATTAATACCCATGCAGCGGTATGCTTTAGTTTAACTCTTTGTTATACACATTGGAATTTAGATAAACACATCTCTTGTTGTTTACTTTCAGTATAAATTTTAAACATTAATTAACTTTCCGTTCCAGGGGTGGTTTGAAAGTTACACGATTTCGCGCATTGGGCCTTAGTTGCCCAACTTATATTGCCAATTATTTCACAGTTAAATGATTAATATTTGTATTTTATTGACATTTTGAAGTAAAATCGTATATTTCGAAAGATTTCCATATAATAAAGGGCACAGAAAAATGGTAACTTAGGAATATATTATTTATTGAAAATCTTACAAGTTGGCATATATTTAAGTAAACTTCTTTTTTCCAAAGCCATAGAAAAAATAAAACTAAAATAATTATAACAGTAAACTAAGAACATATAATAATTGTAAAAGCAAAACAAAACAATGAAACCGTTTGCCATTGAAATGCTACGGTGTGCGTTTTGCACAATGTACGAACAAATACAGTTTTTGCAGAATTTACAGTGATAACGGGATCTTCTATACTTGTAATATTCACAATGTCCTCATTGTCTAGCTGTTAACGTTTGGAGTTATTTTCTGCGATTACCCACGAATTACCTTGGTGTATGGTAAGGGCGATTTTAGAGAAGTGAAGAATTTCCCGAGTTCTATAGAACAAAATTGTACTTACACATGAAATAGCGCAATTATCTGGCTTTCAGTAGAAGATAAACCTCAGTTACAAAATGTAGCGAGTTAGTTATCATAGTAAACCGAGTACACGGGTTTTGTTTCACAGGCCCAACACCCGTACCATGCATAAACAAAAAGGGCTAAATTTAAAAAAAACCCATAGAAATATCTCCCATCTAACGCCTGAAAGGAGTTAGGACGATAGGAGCTTAAGCAGCTAAAGTTTATTTTACCAAAGTTACAACGAAATTACCTAGCAAGCCCAACCGAGCCCATCGATGACTTTCGTTATTGACGACCTTGGGCCAACCCGTGGGAGGGACGGCCAAGAATACGGAGCAACATTTGTATATCACCAGATAAACGATCTAGGCGAGTCCAAAATCAGAAAACCAACAATGTGAAAGAAATAAAGTGCCCTATTTTATTTTACTACATTAAATGGAAGTACAATTGATGCTGTATATGTAATCCATTAATTTTTAAACTAAAACAACCATTGTTTGATATAAAACCTTGGTTACTGTTTTTATTGGCAAGGAATAATTATTTAGGGATAAGCAATAGGACGATCCCAAACACCATAGACATCCATTACTGCTGTTTCCACTGACCTATACAAAAATGCTACTTCTATTTTATAGCTGCCACTTGGTACGTGTGGTGGAAACTTAGTTGCATCTGGTGCAAAATTGCAGATGAAATAATGGCCCTGTAAAAAATTACAATTAATTTCTATATAATATATCGTGTGTTTCAAAAAAAATCATATAGGGCAGGCTTGCGAAAGAGAGATAAAACATCTAGTCATGTCTTAAATTCAGTCAGTAGGCAAAAGTTTACACTGCATTAAGGTTATTTGTATCAAGCAAACAGGAAAAAATATGGCATTTACACAATAACAACCAGTGTATTGATCATAACAGTCAATAAAAATTGTTTTTATTAAGTGTTTTGTATATTTTTAGGGAAATAGTTCAAGATCAAAGTGTAATTTAGTTCTCTCTAACTTATGGTAGTTCATTTGCTTCAATGGCTATGTATCAAGTTATGGCCATATATCTAATACTTACTATATTGCTAGCGGCTATGAGTGGGAAACTCACCGATGAAGTGAGACACACAACCAACTCCTTCATGTATACGGTGAGCTGTGCGCAAGCGCGGCGGCGTCGTCCGCCCAATGGGGAAGTGGTCAAGTTTAAAATTCGTTTCTAAAGGCGGAGTTCGAATTCCCACGCATGCGCACGAGACGCGTTATACTCCAAGTGATACTATGTCGGCGCCGTAATGTTTTCTGAAGTTTCCAGGCCCTACCAGCAATATATGTGTATTATATATATGGTTATGGCAAACTACAATTTGATCACGACATGCTGCGCATGAGTTTTTTGTTTTGAAACACACCATATACAGTGACTGCCAAAAAGTCGGCATCAAATGGAAAGCTTTCTATTTTTGAGTTTTCAAAAAAACTTTTTACCACAATAATTTAGGCTTGTCTAAAAACTTATTTATATACCGGGTTATGTTTACTTAAAAAATAGCGTTTTTCGAATTTGTTAAAATCCAAAAAGTACTATTTTTCGGATATTAGGTAAGATTTCAATGAGATTTTTTTAGAGTGTGTTAGTTTTAACTAACTAACATTCTCAAGGCCAGGAAATACTGATTTTTCTTTAACTTTAGCAAAAAAATTTATTATTTTAATATTTTTCAAAATTTTACATACCAAGACTTAATTAGAAAATTAAAATTTTTTAGTTGAAGACTAAATATTTGTAATTGGAAAAATAATATAAAATGTTAATTACGACTTCAGATTTTTTATTATTTTCCGAAAAGTTATATGTTCGCATAATTTATAGGTTTTTTCTGCGAAGCGCTTTTTAGGCGAAATATTTTTCAATGGTAATTAATATCTATATAAATGGCTTCTAAAATTTCTAATCTAGCCCTGTTCATGAATTACAGTAAGTTACAAAAAGCTTTAAAATGTTTTTTACAGTTATCTAAATGAGGAGATTTTCCACTTTACATGTTCTAAAAAATCATTTAGGCAACTGTACATTTACAGTAGTCTTATAACACTAATTCATTAACAGGGCTAAATTAGAGTTTTTAGAAACCGTATAATTAGATATTATCAGTGAAAAAAAATTGTCAGGAGATTTTTAAATTGTATAAACGCACGGCTAACTAGACTATTTTCTAAATTACGACCAAGGTTGTATATGGGTTTTTCATATTATTCCGCTTGTTAAGTTAAGCATATCGAATTTATGCAAACATTGGCTTTCTAACGCATACAGCTGTGTTATCGCTTCGGTTTGAACCCTGGTTGCACACGTGTTTATTTATCGCTGGCGGCAGTCGTAAACTTGCTTTTAGGCGTGTTTTTTTGGCATAAATCTAACAAACAACGGTTATGGGTGCGAGAAAGAGGATGAATGCTTTATTTCGGTTTCGTCTGGCTGTTGCACAGTTGATTATTATCGATCGGTTGGTGTTTTGACGCGAATGATGCAGCCCCTTACCGTCTCTTCTTGGCTGCGGCGACGCCTTAGCGGCATTGGGTCACGAACCTTGAGTGTAACTACAAGTAGTTTTGGACGTCTGGAGTTTCGCGCCGCTTTCTGCGGTCTTGTGCCCTGCGGGCGGGCGGCCTTCCGTTAGATTACGTTTCACAAAGTGAGTTTCCGTTATTTAGTGTGTTTTCCCAGACTTGAAGAGAGTCGGTCACAGGACTGTGTGTGTGAGGGTTGTTTGTGCTTGTTTCGTCGAAATTCGAGGCACTTCTCTGTCTTATTAAAACAAACCGTGAGCCGATATAACCCCTATTGTGGGTAATCAAATTGAGAGCGGTTTATCGCTGGTTAATTCTACATGCAAACCGGCGTATCTTGTTGATTCTTCTAGTTAGGAAACTGCTGGACATCATTACCAACGCCTACGCTTCGAGCTCCTTTGATCCCTTATTTCGTAGTCTTGGGAAACTTGCCTGGCTCCCAGCTGATGCCCCTTCGACTGCCACAGGTAAAGCTAAGCTAAGGTATTGCACTAGTTATAAGAATTCTGCGCTAATCAAAAAGTGTGAGCAGACTTTCATTATACAGCGCCATTTGCAGGCGCGCAGTATTTGTGTAATAACTAATGTTTGTTTCAATACACTTTTCCGATACGCAGTGCGCGTAGATTTTCATTGTACTGGGCTATTTGCAAGCGCTCAAAATTATTTGTGTAATCTTTAACGTTTATTTCAACACACCCTGCCGATACGCAGTGTGCGCAGACTTTTATTACACAGTGCCATTTGCAGGCGTTCAACAGTTTATGTAACAGCTAAAACGCACCTTCTCCCTCTTTGTTTGTAACTTGCACTGCAACATTTTTGTACCGTGTGTGTCTGAAGAACAATAGACCTATTTGCTAAACGCTCCCGCTGTATTTTTGTTTGTGTTAAATGCTGTGTTTTAGTTTAAGCAATTTTTAGTGTCGTCGCCCGATTTGCGACTGGTGTATGATTGGTGTAAAGCGGATCCTAATCGAATTTTGTGAGTTTCAAGGTAGGTTGGAACGCTCAAGCTGCCGCCTCCAGGGAGCCCCATGGCTAGACACATATTCCACCTCGTTTGGCTTTCGCGTTTCTGTCAGACGTAGGCTTAATTACGAAACCCGTGGCGCCCTATTATTTTGCAACACCCTGTATATGTCATCACGCTTCTCCCTACGGCGTCCCGTTCGTAAACCCACGCCTATCTCCCTGAGCGTATTTAGCCGTAGCTATTAGCCTGTTCTCGAGAATTCTAGGGCAAGTAATGACGTTTCCCAGACGTGATAAGTTTTGTATCACTCTCGTACCCAAGGTGTCGTAAAAACAGGTTTATACCGTAACATAATCTCGCAAAGAGCGCCTTGCATCAAAAACGTAAACATTATGGGAACACACTACTTTCTGTAAATAATAAAAAATCTAAAGGGGTAATTAACATTTTATACTATTTTTTCCAATTATAAGTCTTTAAAGTCTTCACATAAAAAAATTTAATTTTAAAATTAAGTCTTGGTATGTGAAATTTTTAAAAATACAAAAATAATTGAAAATTTATTTCAGTTAAAGTTAAAGAATAAACGGTGTTTTTAAGCCTTGAGATTGTTCAGTTAGCTAAACTAACGCACCTCAAAAATTCTCATTGAAATATTTTTCAATTTCCGAAAAATAGCACTTTTTGAATTTTGACAATTTCAAAAACCTTATTTTCTAAATTAGTATAACTCGGTATACAGGGTGTAGAAATGCTTCACGCACCATAGGGATTTCAATGGTAATTTCTTCATATGAAAATATTTGCGTCCCTAATTATTTTAGAGCAAACTTGTATTGAAGTTTTTTGCAGAGAAAAAAATTCTGTATCTATTTAAGCCAGAATTTGTCATTTTACATTTCGGAAAACCGAAAATTTAAAGAAATAAAATACCATTTTTAGACAAATCAGCGGTGCCTTGAAATTACTAAATTATCTCAAAGCATCAACAAATTAGTTTGCTGTTTAATTGGTTGCCGTTATATTTGACAGATACAAACAAATAAACAGCAAACTAATTTGTTGATGCTTTGAGATGATTTAGTAATTTCAAGGCACCACTGATCTGTCTAAAAATGGTAACTTTTTTCTTTAAATTTTCGGTTTTCCGAAATGTAAAATGGCAAATGTTGGCATAAATGGATACAGAATTTTTTTCTCTACAAAAAACTTCAATACAAGTTTGCTCTAAAATAATTAGGGAAGCAAATATTTTCATATGAAGAAATTACCATTGAAATCCCTATGGTGCGTAAAGCATTTTTACACCCTGTATATGATAGGGGTTAAATAGGTTTTTAGACAAGCACAAATTCTCGCCGTAAAAAGCTTTTTGAAAAATCAAAAATTAAAATTTTTCTCATATGATGCGTTTTGGCGGTCACTGTATATATGTTGTAGGCATAAAGCAAATGTAGGCAAATGACATTTGTCTAGGCATATGCTAAGTACTTAGTGTATAGGATACAACACCGACTGGACACAACTTCGACCGTTGACATTACGGCAACTGTGGACTCAACGCCGACCGATGAAGTGCAAAAAAAAGAACAAAGGCTGCAACTAACCTAAACACGCTAGAATGAGTTTCAGCATCTTTGCCGAATTTAGTTATATGATTGACATTCAGGCAAATAACCATTTATCTAAATGTGCGTAATGCCTACGACTTATATAATTATTTCTTTGCCTTATCACTTAATATTTCAAAAAGCAAAGGAATTTTAAAATGTTGAATATTGGGAATTTTTCATCAACCTAAAAGCTTTTCGAAAGTGTAGAATTTACTTTTCCAACTCAAAATTATTGGCAATTAATTCATAGGGGCGATTTTCATTTGGTAAGGTTCAGAATTTTAAATAGCTTTGTATAATCTCTCATCTGAATGCAATTTTAGAAGGATGCTGAGTTACCTTGACCGTGGGGCATTTAGCCAAATTTCCGCAGTTGTACAGGCATCCCATACCATAGTCATTTCTAGCAACGACCCTGCAGAAGTTATCCATATAACGAAGAGGGAACAAACGATATTTATTACTGGCAAATCGGTAGGCTTGAAATTGGATCTGTAATACATTTTACATTAAGTAAAAAAGGTTATAAATGACGGTGTTTCTTGTTGTTTTTATTTGCACTTTACTTGCATAAAAATTATACAACACACCGTATAGGAACCTATTTAATAATTATCTTTTTCTGACTTTTTTTTAAATTACGCTGCAGCTTTTCAGTATTATTCCTAAAATAATTGGGATATTAATTTGTTAAATACGTTCATTTAAATAAGAGTACAAGAGAGTGATTCAGGTGCGAGCTAGAATTTAGTGGAATAATACTTTATTGAAGTAACATATTATTAATAAAATAATTACTGCTAATGTTCAACGTAATCTCCCTTCATCTCAAGGTACATGCACCATCTTTTATCATGTTTCTAAAAATACAAAAATACGTTTTTTATTATAAAAATTATAGTTTAATGTCTTGTGTCAAATACAGCACTTTTTAAGAACACTTCGCTAAACCTAAACTGTACATTTCCAGACGTTAAAATTAATAGCTGCCGGCAGTACGGCTGAGTGGTGATGCATCTCTCACGGCACTTGCAAAAGTTAAGCACCAGTCTGCTCGGTCAGAACTTGGATGGGTGACCAGCTGGAGAGCGAGCGTAGTGTTCTAGCCAGACTGGCTCCACTACCTCAAGTACCTCCGCCGAATTTAAAAATGCACACACCTTCAGCGGCTCGGTGCGCCCGGCACCCCGACACTGTAACGGTATAAGGGGTTACAGATTATGTGTATGTAAAATTAATAGCTGTCCATTTTACCATAGAAATAGCATAATGTTTTGATGCTGTTACTACTTTAGACACATTTCTAATGTTAATCTCTTAAAATTTACTATGTATAAGAAATCTTGGACAAGCACGTGAACATTTTAGTATTAATGTTGGCTCTGAAAAAGTTACAAATTCGTCAATGTTATCAATTTATTGCACGATTATAATAAGCATTGTTTTGTATTTCGTTGCCAATGTATGTTAATAGGTCAATTGTTAAGCTAATAAAGGTATAACTGCTTTTGCATTCGACTTGGCAATTATGAACATGCTAAAATAATCTGTCATTCTGACCTAGCAAAAAGGTATACCGTGTGTTTCATTTAAGGTGCGAACATAGGGAAATAGCATTGGAATTCGTATATACGCAGACTCCTGCTTGAAGCTTGTATTGATGGGACTGATAGTGGTATCAATCGAAATAGAAGAAAAGCGCTTAATTTGATACTACTTTACTTGAATTTGTTGCTTGTTTGAGTTATAAGTAGCTTAAAAATTGCAATAAATATTATGCATTAAATTTACAAAAAAACAGACCAGCCTTGATCAAACTTATTTACGTAAAAATAATGGTAGATTATGTTATTAGAAGTAAAAGTGATACTTTATGTGGCGAAGCTGAAGGTTATTTAGCCGAACGTTAGTGAGACAAATAATTCAGATTTGATTTTAAGAGTATCTTCTAGAACATTTCAACATGTAGGTAATACAAAAGTCCGCTACTACGCAGAAAACCAATTTTATGTTGAGTTGCAGTAAAGTATAAAAACAGTAATATTATGTACTCGTATATCTAGTACTTTAACTTGTTCTCTAGCGTGTGCAGTGATTTTTATCTCGTTCCACATTTCTCTGGTTCTTTCGCTTCTTTGATAATCGTTCTTCTTCAAGTGGTGTTTGGTTTTCCGCTTTTGCGAGATTTCTGTAGGCCAGAACGCAGTTTTTGCGATGTTGCCATCTTTCCTTTTGAGTAAATGGTGCCATGGTTTTCCATTTTACACATAGTCTGACCACTTAGCTTTGATTATTTTCTTTAAGCACTTATTAATGAATACGTGTCTTTGTCATATTGCGAGTTGTCATCTATGTTCTGAACCATATAGAGGCACTCATTTCATGTGCGAATTAAATATGCCTAGTCTTAGATTTTGTGTTATATGCGCCATATTCACATTTATTTCAGGGTGTGGAAGTTTCCTGCCGCTTTCTCAATTCTGGCTTTGATATAAAACTTGGATCTACCACCTATCGATATGATGCTGCCTAGATACGTAAAGTTATTAACATTCTTGACTGTTTCTTCATTTACTTGTAACAATCTTGTATTCGTATCATTTGTCTTTAATCGCTTAACTTTCATTTTTATTTTGTTTACTCTAAGCCCAGTGTTTTGCCACAGTCTGAGATATGTTGGAGTTGTTTCTGCATTTTAGCCTATCTTTCACCAATTAAACAATTGTTATCTGCATATTCCAAGTCGTTAATTTTTTTCTGTATGTTTCATACAATTCCGTTTTGTTCGTTAATGACTTGTCGCATAACCCAGTCCAGCGATAAATTAAACAATAGTGGTGATCGCTAACAACCTTGCTTTACGCCTTCTAGCATCTTAATACTCCTACTCATCTCCCCTTGATATTTTACCTTACTACTGGATCCTTGGTAGAGTTGTCGGATGAGGTGTACTGTTTGGTTTGCCATCCCTTTCAAATTGAGTATCTGCCACAGCGCACAGTAATTAATTGTATCAAATTTTCGTTTAAAATCTATAAATACTAAATACAACAGTGAACTCCATTCGACCGATTGTTCTACGACTATACCAACTGTATTTACATGTTCGGTGCACGGTCTACTTGCTCTAAAGCCCACTTGTTTCTGACGCATTCGTGCCTCTATGTATCCATCACTCGGTTTGCTAAAATTGTTGATAGTTTGTAGTTTGACTATGGTTCCCTCTTTCCATTCCTTTGGGTCTGTTTCATTTTTCATATCTCAGCAGTTCTTTTGTAATGCGCTCATCATGTGTTATGGTGTATGGCAGGTGTTTTCTCATTTTCAAGTGCTTTGACTACCGCCAAAATTTATTATTTTGTTGGGCTGCTATATTGATGTCTAACTCTATTTCTCGTCTTTCTTATAACTGAACTGGTTCTTCACTGTATTCTGTATGCTGGGAAATTTGCTCACATTTTCGTAGTTGTTTTTCACGACAGGTGATAAACTTTCAGCGTTCATCTTTAAGAGGTTTACTATTAACGTATTGTTGTTTGCCAACTGCTTAGTTATTTGGTATATTTCTTTCATGCCATTTATATCTGCCGCGGCTTGTGTACTTTGTGCTAGTTTAGTTATTTATTTATTTATTTACAATTTTCAAGTTGTACACAGAACGTACCCAGTAAAGCAACTTAAATTAGCATATAAACAAAAAAAAAGGTTTACCAGATCAAGAGACAGAAAATTATATGTTGTGATCTAAAGTTTTAACAAAATAACAACATAGCAATAGTTGCTCAATTCACCGTCTTTTATACCGGGTGACAATGAGACCAGGGCCATGCCAATATCTCCTTTATTTATTAATCGCTTTGTATAAAATTTGTAACGTGGATAGTAGACATAGTTTTTCATTGGCCGATAGACATAGTTGAAATGGTCAACTTCCGGTTTCACCGAAACTGCCATTAACTTAAATTTTGTAAATGGATCATCCTATATATTTTAGGTTTTTTGGAATGTACAGCTCAAATTACATATGACACTTTTGCTAAATTTTTATTTTTCTAAACAAAAAATTATTTTTTTCAATTTTTATTTTTTCTCATAGAAGCCCGTGATTGCAGAAAATGTGTTCTAAATGATTCTATTAACAACCCATAAAAGTACATATTTTATTAATTTGATCAATAACAAATCGTTCATGAGGGAATAAAATTTGCTAAACGTGTTTTTTGAGAAAAAGTCCTTTTTTTAAATTGCACCTACCAAAGGCCATCTTGCCATTAGATAGAATATTTAATTACCAATCTAACGATATGCATTATTTACCACTTTATCTTTATATAAAACGGAAAATGTTAAATAACAAAATTTTAAAGTATTTTTTTTTAAATACCTAAGCAAATTTGGCAACATTGCCGTATATAATTTGAGTCGTAGATTCCGAAAAACGTAAAATATACAGAACAACCCATTTAAAAAATCAAAGTTAATGACATTTCTCTCAATTCGAAATTATGTATATTATTCTTGTAACGAGTTTGATTCAAATCCGTTGATAAGTAAAGGAGATACATCCATGGCCCTGATCTCAATGTCACCCGGTATATAATAATGTGGGAAAGTGCTGCTTTGGAATAGATACTAGATAGTGACTTTCTTTTAGCCAGGCATCGAGAATTGCACGCCATGTCTTCTTCATATGCCCAAACACCGCCACATCTTACGGTTGCATTAGATGTGTGGCGTTAGGGGAAAATGGGCTCATATAAATGTCGTGTTCTTCAGCTGCATGGATGACACTTGAAGCACTGGCTAAGTTGTCCCCAAAAACAATTACTCTTTTCCCAGATTATCTTGTTCGAATGGCGTGTGGAAATAAAATTTAGCTTAAACCAAATCTTGAATAGATTTGCGTCAAATCAACCACTTGTGGTATCCATGTATACAGTTTCTGGTGGTCCACCTTGACACCAATTTTAGTAAACATTTCCAACTTTGTACACTACCATTGGTGCTAACAAGACTCTACTGGCGCTTCTACAAACTGGTGCTTCCACACACTATTATACTGATGAAAGTTCTATGGTGGTTACTCTTGTGATTTTTCAGTTTTTTCGATTTTTTCAAAAACGGCTCTAACTAGTTTTTTTAAACTTTACAGTTTTATTACATTTTTAATGTGCATTGATGTGAGATAGGTTATTTTCGAGTTGAATACCTTTAAAATGGGTTTTTTTCTATTTTTTTTATATTAACTCCTATTTTAAATAGAACACCCGGTATATTGTTACATTTTTTAATATAGCTTAAAATTTTTGAGAAAATTTGTCTTTTCAGCTAATGCTCTATTTTGTACCCTTTTCGTAAAATTTGTAATTTTTGAAAAATGTTTACAAATGCTTAAAAAATTTAAAAAAATGTTTGGCTAATTATAAGGTCACTGTAAAAGGAAGTTGTGTGCGTGTATCACACCAAATTTTTTGATACTGGTTTCTTGTTGTTCAGTATTGCCACATTATAAAAGCATGTGTGGATTTTTAAGATTTATTACTCAGTTTCTTGCTGCAAGAATTTATTAAAATATTAAATAGTTATAATACAATATTAAAACAGTAAACGTACAACATATATAATTAGTAGTTAGTAACATCTAAACATTTGTTCATTTATTGTTAAACAATGTTATCTGCAACCTCCATAAAAACAACACCAGTGCTTACAGTTTATTCAGGTCGCATTCTTTGGAACATTCAGGACTATTTTATCCAAAACTGCAGACATACAAAAAATGTCCTCATAAAAGTGCGTTTCTGGACTTAAAGCAACTCGAAGCAATGCAGTTACGTCATTTTTATCAAGTTACATTTTTGGTGAAACAATGTTGGGACTAGAAGAGATTCAAGAACTTTTTTCGAATTGACTGGCTGCTAACCACAGCAGAAAAACAGAAAATTAGCGCATCAAAACAATGAAGTGTCGATTGTGTGTAGAAATTGACCAATAACAATGCACTCATCTGCAAGAACTTAGCAAAAGGTATTGGTGAAAAACTTGTCCACCCCAATAACATCTATACTTCATTCGCCGAATCGCTTCAGTAAAGTCTGCAATCCAAGTTACAAATTATAACAGTAAGTTCATTGCTAATATAATTTTATTAAAATTTAGATTACATGGTATATATATATATGTATAATATAAAGGTTATAAAGAGGTGAACTTTAGCAACTATTTTTGCAAAGCTTGAAATTGTAAAATTGTGCCATGTCCTTCTCAAAGAACTGGTCTGCCACCTGTCTCTGGGTTACATGCACCTGCTTATCAAGAACACGACGCCACGCTGATAAGGCACATCCCAGCGCATTGTTATCGCTTTGCCACATTGCGAATTATGTAAAATGTGAGACTCATTCTTTGCTAGTTCGTAATAGAGTTGAGACGGTTTTACTTTATACATGTAATTACGAAATAAAGTTTATTTTTAAAAAGCTGCTTTCCGATTTAATCATTTAACTGGAGCAGTCGGTAGGATAGTGCGCGGTTATGGAAAATCTCTTTCGCATCGTGTCGGAAAATTAGAGACTTTTTCGCGACTTTGGAGTTTCAACCCCTTCAGCGTCTAGAACCTGAACCATTCATTCGAGGACATCGGGAACAGCATCTCTGTGAGCCGCAGAGGATCGAAAAAGGAACACGAAGGTTTACAAACCAAGTAGGTGCCAAATTCCTTTTTGCCTTTCCCAGACCCTCTTTTAGGGTAGTGTACAGTCTACTGGAGACAATTTAGGGTTTAAGAGGAAATTTTTGAATAAAATCTTCATTTAAAATATTTTACAAGTAAAAGTAACTATAATAATTAACCATAAAATAATCTTTATGACTGAAATTGACGACCTGTTGGATCAGTTAAATAACCTTACGGTTCAAGAAAATCCAACAAGTTCTGACATTGTTCAAATTGAGACAGGTTATTCTAATAGTGAGAATAATACAGCATTAAATATGACCAGTACTAATCAAATTAATCTACCAAATCAACCGGCTCAAGTGAACTGGAATCTTTTTAAGTCTAAAATAGGTTTTATTAAACCTTTTGATGGCGACAGTGATACTTTGAATAAATTTATCACTCCCTACGAAAGTTTAATTGTAAGTTATAGTAAATTTCAAGACCCAGAGCTTGAGCACCACATTTTCGAATGCATCCAAGAAAAGGTAATTGGTAGGACAGAAGCGATGGTAGGTAATAGCGTAGAATTGAATTCCTGATCGAGTTTAAAAGAGGCTTTTGTGCAGTGTTTTTCGGATCGTAGAGATTTGAATCGCTTAGTGCAGGAATTAACCAGAAATAGGCCGTATAAAGGTAAACATTTATTAAATTTCGGTAGCCGTCTCCAATTACTAAGAAGCAACATTGCACAAAAAACAAGTAACGATGTTACACTTAGTGAATCATAAAAAATATGCCGAATCAATCATTATGATAAAATTGCACTTGACACGTTCATTGCAGGTTGCACAGGTATTTTAAAAAATAACATGAATTTAAAAAAGCCAGCTTCTTTAGAAGATGCCATGGCATACGTTAATGAATTTGAAAATTTTAAAAGACTTCACGGTAGTTTAAGCGATAACAGTAAACAAAACTTCCAAATTAATTTTGGCAATCATAGAAACGTGTATCCAACGAACATTCAACATTCATACTCTCAACCGAATGGGTTTCAATTTCACTTTAATGTCCCTCAATATTTACAAAACCAAAATTTAACAGTAAAGCCAGTATGGACAAATCAGTTTTTGGTCTCCTCGTAATGTGTTTAAACCAAATTCCTACAAACCAATTGCCTAAACCGGAGCCCATGTCAACGACATCGAGACATCCAACAACGTTTTAATTTGATAAACCCCATTTTTGGAATCAAAACTCTGAACACAATTTTCAAAATTTTCAAAGACACCCTAATCAACAAAGACAAAACTTTATTTTCGAAGAATTACAAGCAAATGAGTGAGATAGCGAGAAAGTAGATTCTTGCAATGTTCTTGACTCAGAAACTGTTAATTATGATGAGATACAAAATAATCCTTTAGAGGATCACTATCAAATTTGCGGAAACATTTACAATAATGAACAATACTACGGAAATAACATTGAGTCGGATACCAATAGAACTGAAAATTTTCCCTTGGACAGCCGAACACAAAAACAGACCTAGCAGAGATAAATATCTCCTTCCATAATGCGTTACCTTACGTAGAAATTGAACACCCAAAATTAAAATTATTGATTAATACAGGTAGTTCTAGATTGTAGTAGAACATTTTTATCCGGAAACAATTTATCACGCTAATACCGTAATAAAAACAGCTATTGGAAGCAAAAATGTTAGATATCAGGTGATGATACCAGCATTTTCGGAATCCCATAGCGACCACGAAATTGATTTCATTGATTTTCACTATTATTTCGACGGAGTAATCGGCTTAGAAGATCTTATTCAAATGAATCTTAATATTGATTTGGTTAACGTGTGCAAATTCCGTTTAAATTTCGACAACACGTTGATGTTAATTTTTCGTTTTCGGTAAATCCCGAAGAGAAATTGATTAAGAATCTTTCAGTTATTATGTATAATGGAGAAATTTTAGTTAACAAACGTAATGTTGATAAACTTTTCATTCCACAAGTTTTAACTTTAACTCAAAACGGTTATGCACCCGTAAAAATACAAAATCCAACGCAAAAAATAATTTCTGTAACCTTAAACGAATCTTTATCAACAATTCCCTTTGAACCATCTTTATATGAAGTTTATAAATTCGAATCATTCACTAACCATTGCGAAACAACAAACTCCCAAGTTGACAAAAGTAGCATAAAAGACCTAATACGTTCCGAGCTCATGAATCAAGGAGAGACAATTGCTATTATAAATCTTTGTAACCAATTTTCAGACATTTTTCTTAAACCAGGCGATAGATTAACTTTTACTTCTAAAACTTAGCACGCGATAAAAACTACAGACGAAATACCAGTACACACCAAGTCATATAGATACATATACGTACATAAACAAGAAGTGCAACGACAAATTCAGGAAATGTTAGAAAAAGAAATCATTAAGCCATCTTATAGCCTGTGGTCGTCTCCTATTTGGATAGTCCCGAAAAAAATGGACGCATCCGAAAAACAAAAATGGAAACTAGTCGCGAACTATCGCAAAATTAACGAAAAAATAATTGATGATAGGTACCCCCTTCCTAATATTAATGATATTTTGATAAATTAGGTAGATCTCAATATTTTAGCACGCTTGATTTAGCTAGCGGGTTTCACCAGATCGAAATGAGTAAATGTTCTATAGAAAAGACCGCGTTTAACGTCGAAAATAGAGATTTTTAATATTTAAGGGTTCCATATGGATTAAAAAACGCGCCATCGACGATTCAGAGAGTGATGGTCGAAGTTTTAAAAAAATCTACAAAATAAAATATGAATGTTTTATGTGGACGACATAATTATTTTTAGTACAAGTTTGGAAGAACATGTTCAAAACTTAAAATTAGTATTTTCCAAATTACGCGAAGCACAACTAAAAGTTCAGTTAGTTAAATGCAAATTTTTACAGAAAAAAGTAAAATATTTAGGGCATGTCGTGACACCAGATAGCATCAAACTAACCAAGAAGAAAATGGAGGAAATTTTCCATTTCACCTACACAAAGACAAATTAAATCGTTTCTCGGTTTGTTAGGTTATCATCGTAAATTTATACAGAATTTTGCTAAATTTGTTACAGCTTTCAATCGACTTCACGACACTCACAACTGTGTGAGCACTAAATGACTCAACAAGTCCGGGAAAAAGGTATGCTCGCCTTGGAAATTGTAATGCTCATGCTAAAGGCCTCGGCTCAAATACGCTCAGGGAGGGGGTCGAGGTCCTAAAACGAGACACCACAGGGCTAGCGTGTTAAGGTATATGTATATAGGGTGTCACGAAAATGATAGGGCGCCACAAGATCCAAATCAGGAAAGTACCCACTCTCAGCCGAATCTTGAAAGCTAAACGGGACCAAAAGTGCTCAAATACTAACTCTGGGAACAGCAGAGTAGCGACAAACGCGTCGACCTACCTGCAACGCTTATTCGCCACGTCCGGGTATCCCCTTACATCGATCTTGACGCAGTGACAGAGTTACCCTGTAAACGGACATGCACAACAGCACAACACAAGGGAAAAATCATAAGTCATTAACAGTCAATACATCTATTGGGCCACTTCACATGACCTAAAATGTTACAGCGGTACCGACGTGTTGTTTGTAGCAACACAATTAAAACCGTCCCGGGAACACTCTGCTGCAACAGCACAAACGAAAAATTAGGCGTCTCCACGCCGAAGCGAGGAGACGCTCGCACAACTCGCAATGTCAACTCTCTTGTCCGGCGGCGCGGGGCTGAATGATTCGACCGCTAACAGCCACCTGCAGTTTACGCGCCAACGACTGTCTGCAGCTCCACAGATGCGGCCAATGCTAAACGCATGATCGCTCGCCAGCCAAGGAAACAGAGGCTATCCTAATGCACTCACGGGCTGAATTTTAAATAACTTGAAAATCAACGCTCTTACGTCTGAAGGGGCACGTAGCTGCATGAAACAACTATGCAAGGGTTGTACAAAGGTTACGAATTATTATGCTTGGGTGCAAGGTGTGTACAAAGATTACGAACTATTAGGCTTGTAGCTAAACGCCGCAGTAATATGCGATGGTCTATGACTAAAATGGACTCGAAATACAGGCGAGCTCTCCAATTATGTACCAAAGCTGTTCTAAAAGTTTATGTAGTTAATTGAATTACTGGGAAATATAAAATGGCCTGACAAAGTAACCAAGCCAATGACGCAATGTCTTAAGAAAAATCAAAAAGTAGAATACACCAAAGAATTTATTGAATGTTTCAATACATGTAAAAATATACTAACTTCGGAACCAGTATTAGCCTACCCAGACTTTGACAAATCATTCGAATTGACGACAGACGCATGTAACTATGCTGTGGGTGCTGTACTCTATCAAAATAATCATCCAATTTCCTATGCATCTAGAACGCTAAATCCAGCCGAAATAAATTACTCGGTTATTAAAAAACAACTTCTTGCTATCGTGTGGTGTTGTAAATATTTTAGACCATATCTTTTCGGTCGAAAATTCGTAATTCTAACAGATCATAAGCCATTACAATGGTTATTTTCGCTCAAAGAACCAAATTCACGTCTAATTAGGTGGCGTTTAAAATTAGAGGAGTTCGATTATACTATTAAATATAAAAAAGGTAAAAACAACCAAACAGCAGACGCTCTTTCTAGAAATCCACCAGATTTTCATTTTAACCCGTTAGAAACCTCTTCTATTGACAATAATCTAGAAGATATTGATCAAGTAATTTAAGAAGCACTAAACCAAAACCAACCAATTCCATATTTGGATAATGATACCATTTCTGAAATACTGGAATTAAGTTAATGTAATTTCTGATATCCAAATTAAACCCCTGTGACAACGCAGCAAAACAACGAAAATGATCTAGAACCAGTACATACATCTCAAAAAACCCTATTTGTACTATACCCATAACAGAAACATATAAAAATCAATTGTCTATTACAAACCGCGACATCGATTCAGTACAATGTCGAAAAAAGGTAATTTTTGAAAATTCAAGGTTCTACATAACGTTGCCGAAAATTAACGTCAAATATCACATTGTGCAACTTTTTAAAGAGTATATAGACCCTAAACAAATATATGCCACTTACTTTCAGCATTTGTCTATACCCAAAATTTTTGCTCTAACCGTTCAAGAAATATTTAAAAATTCATCTTTGAGCTTATTCACTGTACTAAATTTCTTACAGACGTAGAAACGTTAGAAGAACAAAAACAAAAACTTGAATACTATCATATTAGCAAATCCTGTCATAGGGAAATAAACGAAATGAAAATATCCTTAACTTCAATATATTATTGGCCGAAAATGGCACAAGCTATCGAATATTATGTTAACAACTGTGAAACATGTTTAAAAAACAAATACGATCGAAATCCTCCAGTAATTAAATTTAATCTTACTCCAACAACTTCTAAACCTTTCGTACACATTCATGTAGACACATTTAAAATAGCTAATGAAAGTTATTCGACTATTATCGACGCATTTTCACGTTACGGTCCAGCGTATCAATTGTATTCTGTCACAGGCATAGCAGTAGTGGAAAATCTTCTAAATTTTATCTCTCATTATGGTTTACCTCAAAAAATAACGACTGATTGCGGTACCTAATTTAAGAATCAAGATCTAGAAAATTTCTGTAAATTGCATCGTATAGAACTTCCCTACACAACTTCAAAAAATAGTAAATCAAATTCCCCAGTAGAGCTATTTCATTCCACTCTTATTGAACATTTTCGTTGTTTAAAAGATCACAAAAATCTCAATTCAAATCAACTTATGAAGTGAGCTATATTAGGTTACAATAATGCAATTCACAGTGTCACAAAATTCACCCCGTTCGAAGCTATAAAAGGTCACATCAATAATACCAATCCTTTTGATTCAAATGATCATGTTATTGTATCAGACTACATTCAGGACCACAAAGAAACCTCTAAAAAATTATATGAAAAAGTCAAAGACACTAATGAAAATGCCAAAGAAAATATTATTTCCAAACACAATGAAAATCAAAATGCCCCTCCAAATTTCGCAAATCACAAAGTTGCATATTTGAAAACAAAATTTCGAGATAAAATATTACCAAAATTTAAAAAGGCTAAAATACTAGAAGAAACTGACATTAAGTTAATCACGGACAAAGGAACATACCATAAAAGTATTGCTAGAAAACCTAAAATTAATTCCTTGTTACAGGAACCTAACCTTATTCCTGGTCCTTCAAATATTATGAGTACGTAGTATAGCCGAGGATATTAAAATCAAAATAATTGACAACCCTATACTTCCTATACAGTTAGGAAATGCTAGATAGTTTATAGTAAGCACGCATTTTTGCATTACTTAGATTTAAACGTAATTATTAATCAGTTAAATAACTTAAAGAAACAATTTTTCGTAGTTAGAGATAGTATAAGCAAAGTAAATATTACAAACCCTATATTCTATCACGGCTTAGCCGAAGGCATGCTACTCAGATCAGAATATTTAATTCAAACAACAAAAGAGGCGCAATTAATGCCTTAGGCAAAATTAATAAGTGGCTTTTTGGAAATCTTGATGCAGACGATGAAAAACACTACGATCAGGTTATTCATGTACTAGAACAAAACCAGAAAGACTTAACGCATGAAATAAATTTACAGATTTTTTATCCAAAAAACTAATTGCTAACTACAATAAAACAATAATAATATTAAATAAAAACCAAGAAAAACTTGAAAAACTTAAAAACTTTCCAGTCAGCAGTTCAGAATACTATTAATGACCCCAGTGCTTACATTACTTTTCAAGGCACAATCTCTCAATTGAATTTGGACTGTTAAATTTTTTTTAACTTTCATAGACAATATAGAAAATGCTATAATATTCTCGAAGTTGAATACCCTGCTTAATTAAATAATATCAAGTTATCAACTCCGAGAGATGCTCAATTACTTAGAAAAAAATATACAGTAAAACAGAAATTTCGAAATTCAAAAATCTCCTCACGTACTACCAGTTTTTGGGAACGCAAGTAGCTTCTGTAAACTCTAAATTAGTTTTTGCTATACACGTACCTATAATAAGAACCTAAGTCCTGGACTTCTTTTATCCAAACCCACCAAATTATTATTCTAAAACACCGACATTTGGCGCTGAAAAACTCCAAGACCCAGTTCGAGAAAGAGGAATGCCCGGTACTGGAAGAAATATTTTATTGCGCCGAAAACTTCATTGTGGAGGACAACTGCACCCTTAGGCTTCTCGAAGGAAATTCAGCGAAAAACTGTCACTTCCTCGAAATATTTATAGAAGAGTCCATCATCAAGCAAATCACCCAAGAAGAAGTGTTGATAATTCCTACAAATTGAGAAATGCTTTTTTCCAAATGCAAATCGGACCAATATTTAGAAATAAATCTTCCATCCCCAATAAAGATTCCCAAATTGTGCGAAGTTCAAGTAGACGGCAAGAAATTTATAATGACGTTAAATTGCAACAAGGCAAACCACTCATTTTACCGAAGTGTGGCATAGGACATTTTGAAATGTTGAAGCAGCACAAGACTTCAAACTTCACAAAACTGGACACAGGAGAAATTTAGGAAACTAGTGAAATCGCAAGACAACTAACACCAATCAAGCAGATCGACTATCCGGCAAACACCACCCCAAGTATTAGCACCCTGATTGGCCTGCTAATTCTCGCAATCATTGTGCTGTTTATGTTAACGTTCAGAAAACAGTGCAAGAAATCCTTGGAAAGTCCACAGGTAGCCGAAAAAGAAAATCAAAATAAGTGAGAAGAAGAAGAAGTGGAAATGGGCCAGAGTCTAAAAACAACTCCGTTATTTCTGCATCTTAAGGAGAGAAGAGTTACATGCACCTGCTTATCAAGAACACGACGCCATGCTGATAAGGCACATCCCAGCGCATTGTTATCGCTTTGCCACATTGCGAATTATGTAAAATGTTAGACTCATTCTTTGCTAGATCGTAACAGAGTTAATACGGTTTTTGCTATATACCTGAAATTGCGAAATAAAGTTGATTTTTAAAAAGCTGTTTTTCCGATCATTTAACTCTGGTCCGAAATTTTCCGTAGGTCCTGCTAGTGATCTAATTACAGCTGACATTTATAGCTTGGGTTGCACACGTTACTGACTATGTTATGTAAATGAAGTATACTATCATCAATTGCGTTCCACCATCTTTCTTCAATATTAAGCAATAACGTAATGGTGTACTTTTTTACTTCTACTCAGCACTGTAGTAATGTGGAGCAAAACGCTCAATTAAGAATATTACGAACGATCCGGTTAAACCAAATCCCAAGCATACTAATGCATAGAAAATATGATTGACTTTCAATGCAGTTCTTGAATCTAAATTTTCTCCTAATTTATATTGTGATTCTCCAGTAGCCAGATACCTCTCATGAAACCCGCTTTCAAGCACTCTTCTAATTAGCTTATTTAAAGTGTACATGATATAGTGTCCTTTCCTCATAACCACAAATACTTCCAGTGGGAGTGCTTCGGTGTCGCGCTCTATAAGAATTATATTTTCCATTTCCTTAGAAAACAATTTAGCCGCTCGTTTTCCTAAAATTGCAGTTGCATTGCGATGACGTCCAACATCTATAATATTGGCAGATACATTTATCATTGAAAGAAACGTAAATCTTTTGATTAATTTTGAATAAACGCTTTTATTTTCATTCTCACCAAACCTACTTCTTCCCGTAGAACCTTTAAGTACAAGTACTCTGAGGTCAGAATCTGCAAGTTCTTCCATTGTGCGAATTCCACGCTCGTATCCTGGCCTCATCAAAACCCCAATAAGTTTTGCTTGGAAGCAATTATAAATAAGGACTGAATATAGTAAGTAAAGGACGGCAACATATCTTAATATTGCCGATTTCGGCATGTCAGAAGACATGCATAAGGAAAGTGCGATAACTGATAGAAAGCACTTCCAAAATTGATTAAACTTGTTTTTATCTTCCGTGTTGTTTGCAATAATCCACCAGCTTATGACAATCGTAATCAAAACTAACATCATGGCCATCCATACAGCTTGCTGCAAAATAGAAGTGAAAAGTTTGACATCCGAAATGGGTAGACCTTTAGGAACTGCCCAGGCTGAGATATCTTGATAAGCAACGTCACTACAGTCGTAATAATTGAATAATTGATCTGACCTATGATGTTGGTCAGAAAATATTATTCTTTCGTTATGATTGTACAACACTTCAGTTACATTGGGGCTCACTAGATATGTTATGTTTGTATATAGAACTCCAGCTATAATTTCTAAAATATGTAGCAAAACACCAGTAACAGGCGTTGCTTTATAACTGGAGCTGAGTTTATAAAAGTTAACTACCTTTACTGAACAGCCACTTAAATTCCTCGGAAACTCAGGGAAAGAAATGCTCATGTTGCTTTCACATTGTTGCAAAAAACGTATAGTTAACCTTTGTCCACAGGTTATACCTGCCACAAACGGTTCATAAGTGTACAACAGAAGCGAATGTCCATTTCCATTACTAGTAGGAAGAGCTACTACTACATTCAGAATATCAGATGACCAAAGACTTTGAAATATTGTGCTCAAATTGCTTTGGGGGGGAACAACCAAAATAAATCTTCCTCTAGGAGATTCACTTTTATTCCAAAGCGAACTGACTTTTAATTGTTCTAATATGCCACTTACTTGAGCGTTACTATAAATTATAAAAGTGGTATAAGGGTCTGAGGCCATTCTTATTGGATTCTTTAGATTAGCTACAATATGAGCATTACCCCCTTCGATGGGAATAAATATATCTCTCTCTGTACTAATGAATAACACGGTTACGTCAGTTGGGAATAACTTTTGAATTAAAACTGGTATGCACTTTGTTAAAGGCGTCGCACCATTTTCAATAGTAATAGTTGCACGCGAGCTGTTTGTATACATCAATATAATGATTATGGTCGTGCACACTTTCATAGTTGTGACCTACTGAGTTTCGGAGAAGTAGTGAGTCATACGAACGAGCGTAATGCAACAGCTCAATTGTCAACACCTAGAGTATGTAATTACTTACAGGCCTACAAAGTAAAACCCTACATTTGAATAGCCTCGTCATTTTTATGTCATTACGTCATACATTTGTTTTATTGACACCATAAATGTCTTCGAATTTCCAAATAAAGATGTGATTGTATATAATGTACAATAGTGTGTCAATATATTTTTTTGGAAATACAAATTATTATTATTACATTATAAACAAAGTTTTTGTTTAAGAAAAAACGCTGCTGTAGGCATATATTTTCGGTGCCCCGGGCTAATTCATTTTTTTCTGGATTTAGATGAGTTGTGCATAAATTTACAAAGGCTGACGACTTACCAAAAATTCCACAACGCCTCGTCGGTCTAAGGTTTGCATGTCAGAAACACGACACCAGGGGAGGGCTAAGCAATCGGTGGGCCCTCTCATGTAGCATTTAGTCACACACAATCGACGCCGAACACAAAGCCAGGCAACTTTGAAAGCCAAACCTGCAAGCAAGAATAAACACAAATTACAACATTTAGCAGTACGTGTTTATTATCATAATACTTACAAAGGGATCTCCGGCCTCTCGTGGTGTTCCAATGTAGCATCTAGCAGAGTACATCTCTCGGAAATATTCTTCAGTGCACCTCCAATGATGTGCTTGTAATAATCCTGCAACACGGCTGCTTACAGCAGCCGAGCGTTAACTAGATCAATGGGTATAACCCATGTCAACTGGGCTCCATCTCAAAAATTAACAAATGTACAACGACCTAACAACAGATCTGTCTACAATCAGCAGCAATACCAGCGATAAAACGGTGTTCAACTCGGCTGTACAATAACTGCATACAGCCTCTATTGCAAAGCTATGCAAGTATTAGTACTTATTACAGACCTTATTGTTTCAAACACTATTAATTCCAGATAATATTAATTACCACAAGTCACTCTTCAAAATGCCACAGGAGAGCTCGCACCGCCGGCCGTTTCGGGCTTCACAACATTCCCATGTGGAAATTTTCGGCTAACTGCCCGCCAGGCCCATTGAGATTTAAAACTACCTCCGGCCTAAATTAACTTTGGGTTCGTTTCGATTCTGTGCTAAATTTTGAAGGTACCATATTTCAGTGATTGGTTTAGTCGAAAGCCCTCTTCATTTGCTGTTCTTGTTACCATCGTATAAATAAAAGCAAGCAAGCACTACCGTTTAGCAATATATGTCGTGCAACTTCCGCGATGCTTCCACGCAGCACTAGTAGAATATTATAATCAAGGATGATCTGCAGATGCATCTCCGATGATTTACCTGTCATGACGATGATTCAGCAGCACAAAAGGCCTCAAGGGCCCTTTGCTAAACCTTCCATTTCTTTCTGTCTTTCGTTAATTCCTCCGGATTTTCTGTTATTTTAATTTCTAGTAGGTCATCTTTAACATCTTCCAACCACATTGTTAGAATTTCCGAAGCTAGAAGTTTCCGTATTTTGATCCTAAATATTATCAGTTTTAAATTCAAACTCATAGTTCAGTGGTGTACTCAAAATTTCAGTCCATACGATAGTTATTTCCGCTTTTATATTCTTCGAAATTCAATTCTTTGTACGCTGGTTAAATTCACGCTTTGTTTACATATGAGAAGCAATGCAGTTTAGCTTTTGGGCTTCTCAGAATTCTTGTTGTTCTAACAAGCTTAAATATTTAACCCCGAGTGTCGTGCGAATCGTTTAGCCAGATTTCGTCATTCTAGAATTTTTCGAGCGTTTCGCTTAAGCTAGACAAGGGTCGACTTAAGTCACGCTTGCGTGGTCCCATTCCGTTTCCGCACTGTTAGAGGAAGCTTGAATCTCCGTTCGGTTCCCGAGTGGTTGAGACTTGGTTGATTCCGGCGGGGCTTTGGCCCCGTCGTAAGTCGAATTTGTTAGAAGTGAAACTGTATGTTAGCCGTCATCAAGTCAGTCAGGTTAGTGTCGTGAAATGTTTAGCCAAGGGTTCTTTTCTGGTCAGTGAAGCTGGGAACTTCGAATTTACGCCAATGGCGGATTATTAAATGAAAACCGTGTGGACTCGCTAAATCATTATCGTATTGAAGTCACCAAGTGCCGTCCCACATCTAAAGGGTTTCCCAATATGAACGATATGTTTTTAAAACGTCATAGCAACCATATCTAAAATTTTAGAAATTTGACAATTCATCATGTCAAAATACACGCTTCAGCAACGTTTGGTTATTGTCCAAAAGATTTATAAAAAGAGAGAAAAGTTTGGTGAGTTTGTAATCTCCAGAAATGGAACTGTTAATTGGCCTCCAAGAAGTTGTGATTTAACACCTTTGGACTTCTTCTTGTGGGGTTACTTAAAGTCGTTGGTCTATGCCAATAAACCTCGAACTATTGACGCTTTGAAATTGAACATCGAACGCTGCATTAATGAAATTACACCTGTTGTATTGCACAAAGTTACCGAAAATTGGGTTTATCGGACATTTGGATAATGTGTTATTCAAAACATAATTGTCATAAGTTGTACTATAAAATAAAAAAAAGTTTTGCTTTTGTCTCAAATATTTTGTATTTTATTTAATTTTACAAGCATATCGTTCCTATTGGGAAACCTTTTATCTGTCGTAGGGTGCTTCATTCGTCCCTTCCGAGGATTTATATCGTCACGTCTGCTTAAATACCGCTCTTTGCGGTTTCCAGTTGTTTCCTTTATTTGTGGGATTGACCTGGGGATGCGACCTGCAGGTGAGGAGAACCAAAGTAACCCGTACATCTAACTTTCTGTCAAGGTATATGTTAGCCCTTAAATTTATAGCGATTTGTTGAAGTAAAGTTCCGTCAAGCTATGCTTTTGTTATTTAAAGTGTAAGGTATCTCAGAGACACTACCGTTTTAAAGTGAATTCTTACGTCGCCTTGCGTTGAAAGTTTAAGTAAACATTGTATATAAGTTGTTTTGCGTTGAAAGTCAAGTGAACATTGTTGTCAGGTTACTACTTGAGCGACTGTTTGCTAATTTCGTTCATGTAAAGTAGTTTCTGTTGTAAAACATAATGTTAATACTGTTTTAAGAGTAACCATGTCAATTGTTGTCGTTTTGTCACTTGCGTTTAGTTTAAACTTTGCGTCTTTAACTTAACTAACACCTTTTGCCGATTATTATTTGTAAATATAACCAGTAAACATTTTCATACTTATTACTATACATACTTTATTATCTTAATAGAGTCCTTTGTTAATTTTCTATCGTTTTTTATTGGTATTTGCATGCTTTCTTTTTTATGTTTTGTACAGGAAATCAGATAAGTGTAAGTTGATACCATCAACGGTAGGTTCGAATCAGCTATTGCTGCTACCTCAAGTTGTGCCAAGGCAGAAGTAGGAAGTTACTTACTTCCACATTCCGAGTGGGCCGACCTGTGTTGATTTTGTTGTCCCGATCCATACCTAATGTGGTGGCGCACCATTTATTGAACATCTTTTACCTCTCGTTACCGGAGTACAGCGCTAACTCAATGGTCGTAAAGAACCTATCCATCTCCACTGCAGTTTAGCCGGAAAACCTTCTTTGTTAACGCCATTGTAACAAAGTTGGAGCTGCATATTCTAGGTAGATTTCGCGATTATGTCGTAAAGTCGCGTTTGTGCTGTAACACAATCAATATTTCTCTGGTCACCAAAACTAAGGGTAAGAGCATTTTTTTATTTCATTCCAGGATTTTAATTCTGTTCGCGATCCTATTAACATTAAAGCTCGTCCTGTAAGTTTTACCAAGATAGCACTTAATAAGAAATTGTTAAGTGCAACATTGGTTTCACTGGGAAAAGCAGAAATCAAGTTTTCGCAATTTTTTATAAATATACTTAATGTGTGAGGGTTTCCGTCATAATTAACTATTGAATCTAAATGTAATTGTAGTAATTGATCATCTACACCTACTGCACCAGTATTAGCACTGCTATTTGTAGTCATTGTGCTTTACGGTTCTACTAAATTAAAATTGCTTAGTAAGTTTGTCAAATCATCTAGTTCTACGTCTGACATAAATTTTAAACAATTACAACTTTAATTTTTTTTTTAGTATATTATCAATCTAACTGAGTGCGTTAAATAGAAAATTGGAAAAATAGGAACGAGAAGTTACATTAGTGTAGTTTTCATTCTGCAATCCTTGCAGAGCTGCTTTCTTAAATCTACGGCTGGCGTTGGCGATGCCGTCATTCACCAGGCCGTTTTCTTATCCTACAGCTGGTTTCGGCTATATGGTCCTCCACCAGATTTTCTTAACTATGACTGGCGTTGGCAATGCTGTCCTTCACCAGGTTGTTTTCTTAACCTACAGCTGGTTTCGGTGATGCTGTCCTCCACCAGGTTGCTTTCTGTGCGAATTCCGTCTTCGTTACACTGACGTTGCTGGGACTGAACAACACTTTCGATATACTTTCGAATATTATTCAACACCGAATTTGTATCCGATCAATCGTTAAAACGCAAATCGATGCTCGATGTAGCAATTTCAGATATCCTACCAACTGCGCCAAATTTGGTCCAAGCCAACAAAAATTTGTTAAAAAAATAAACTACTACATAGATCGCACATGGACTGTATTGCACGCAGCGAGCGTACAAAAAGACAAGATACCTAGCTAAAACAGATGTATTTATAAGTGCTGATATCTCAAGAACGTGCTTTATCTTACGGTAGTTAACAGGTTTGTAACCGTAACTTGGAAGTTTATTACACCACTAGTGGTGTAGTGAGGTTTATTACATAACGGAAGTAGTGTTAAATGAGTGCCATAATAAGTTACTTATCTCAATGGAGTAGATAAATTAAATTACGAAACGTTTGGAAAAACAATACTAAATGCACAAAGCAAAACATTTTAATAAAAAAATGGAAAACATTCAAATTAAGTTATTAGAAATGATAGCAAAATTAAAATATGTACTATACTTCGGCAAAGGCATACACAACCCCGACTAACTAAAACTCTCTCGGCAATTAGTTGTCATGGACAATGATTCTTAAAGTTAATAAAATAATCAAAATTAAGCAAAATACAAAAAGGCGCCAGTCGTCAATCGCGAAAACAAAAGAAGCAATCGAACTTACATTTTAAATAAAACTTACTCACTTACCGTGTACGGCTTCTAGCTTACACTAACGTGTACTCTGTAAACGAGCAGGTATCGGTTCGGTTAAGTAAAACATAATATATTAGTAGTAGGAAACGAGAACGAGGCTTTAATAGTGGTACCGTTTGAATACAGTTAAGTAAGATAACAACATCAAAATAAATAAGTGTTTTGAGCGCATAAAAGTTAAACCAAGTTCGTCGACTTAAAAAAACCTAGTATTAAATATTATCATTTGTTTATAATGGACAGAATGGTTAAACTGGCTCGCTAAATGGACAACAACCCAGGAGTTACATGCGAATACAATAATCAGAAGTTATGTTATGTAACAAAGCGACAAAACTAATATGAAAGCAAATTATTGAAATTTTTGCTCAAAAGCGAATTGTGCATTTATTATTATCGAGGTTTATAATCGTAGTACAGTTAGGCGCAGGTGTCAGTGAAAACCGATCCTATCTGACTGCAGGCGCTGGTGGAAGAAAGCTAATCTCAAACCTGTAAAATATAACTCACGTTTGTCGTTAGGCCTTCGAATAGCTTCGAAGTATAAAATACAGCATAATGCAACAAAATAATATTTAATTACCTTCTGCTGGCTGCCTTAGACACTAAAGAGCAAATTCCCTTTGGTACTATTATATCCAAAACTCTTAATTACATATGAAAATTATTAAATAGCGCTAATACCTTAACGCAGCTACTGCCATATGGTTTTCCGAGGGTTGCAACACCATTGCCTCACAAGAATTTAATAGGGCCGGAACAAAACTTGCAGGACCTGCTATCACGAATGGGAGCGGTACACTGGGCAAAAGATCTGCATGTCGGCGTCAAATGAAGCCTCGAAACGACTTACCGGTTTATAGCGTTTCATAAAGTTTATAAGGCCTAATCGCAACACGAAATGAACAAGGATAAACGCCTACTGGATGTTGAGGGCGGTCCACAATTACATACAGTAAAAAAAATAAACTCTCACGGTCTGCATCTCGTAGAAAATACTACGACGCTGGATATAGAAAAGCTGTAAATGCCTGTTAATGCTAGATTACTTTAAAATAAGGTATGGGGTTTTAAATTCCTATAGGATCCCACGAAACGGAACTGGATCTACTTGGCTTGCCGAGAATCAACAAGGAAATGGCGGCCGCTACGAAATTTCGACCTTGGTAGCGTTTGAAAGCTACAAAGTGGAATTAGCTTTACTCTTCAATATTCCATTGAGCTAGTAATAAATAATAAAGAAAGGATTAGGCATGCATTCGCAAGGAGAATCTAAACCGCCAACAAGTTGTATTTCGAACACTAACCCGTTTGGACGTAAGATTTAGATAAGCTTTACTTCACGAAATAATCAATGAAATTTTTTGAATGTATTTAAAAATTATACTGCATATTGCAACTGGCTATAATTTGAATGCCAAGTATTTGTAACTACACTTAAGTAATTTATTTAATTAACGCCATAGAATCAATTATTATCATAAGAAGCAGTAATGTTAGTAATTCATTATAATGGAGGTTTTGGATTATATAAATAAACAACGGTTCAAAGTTTTTGTTACTTTTGCTATTTGTTATATGTATGGCAAGTATGACAAACATATATTAGCATAACATAACTCTTTATCTAGACCTATTCTTATTTTTCTATATTGCTATATTATGGGAGCATGTGTGGATTTTTAGGATTTGTTACTCAGATTCTTGCTGCAATAATTAATTACAATATTAAATAGTTATAATACAATATTAAAACAGTAGACGTACACCATATAGTAATTAGTAACATCTAAACATGTGTCTTCATAAATTTATTCATTCTTTGTTAAACAATGTGATCTACAACCTCCACAACAACAGCACTAGTGCTTACAGTTTATTCAGCTCTCGTTGTTTCGAACATTTAGGATTACATTTTTTTAAACTGCAGACAAACAAAACATTTCTTCATAAAAGTGCGTCCCCGAACTTAAATAACTCGAAGCGACGCAGTTACGTCATTTTTATGAAGTTACATTTTATGTGAAACAGTGTTGGGACAGGAAAAATGTATTAAGGTTCTAGAAGAGATTCGAGACCTTTTTTCGAATTGACTGGCTGCTAACCACAGCAAAAAAAGAAGAAAACTAGCACATCAAAACAATGACGTGTCGATTCTTTATAGAAATTGACCAGTAAGAATGCACTCATCTCCAACAGCCTAGCAAAAGGTATTGGTGAAAAACTTGTCTACCCGATACTTCATTCGCCGAATCGCGTCAGTAAAGTCTGCAATCCAAGTTACAAATTATAACAGTAAGTTGATTGCTAATATAATTTTATTAAAATTTAGATCACAGGGTATCTGTATGTATAATATAAAGGTTAAAAGAGGTCAACTTTAACAGTCCAGCTCAAAGAACTCTACTGATTCTGCTCTTACGACAAACTTGCCCCTTAAAAATCCTGTCCATAAATACAGCAAAAAAGCCACCTCTCTCTGGTCCAAAATTTTTCGTAGGTCCTGCTAGTGTTCTAATTACAGCTGACATTTGTAGCTTGGGTTGCAGACGTTACTGACTCGGTTGGGTGAATGAAGTATACTATCATCAATTGCAATCCACCATTTTTCTTCAATATTAAGCAATAATGTAATAGTGTACTTTTTTACTTCTACTCATTACTGTGGTAATGTGGAGCCAAACGCTCAATTAGGAATATTACGAACGATACGGTTAAACCAAATTCCCAGCATACTAACGCACTGAAAATATGATTGACTTTCAATGCAGTTCTTGAATTGAAATTTTCTCTTAATTTATATTGTGATTCTCCAGTAGCCAGATACCTTTCATGAAACCCGCTTTCAAGCACTCTTCTAATTAGCTTATTTAAAGTATACATGATATAGTGTTCTTTCCTCATAACCACAAATACTTCCATTGGGAGTGCTTTGGTGTCGCGCTCAATAAGAACTAAATTTTCCATTTCCTTAGAAAACAATTTCGACGCTCGTTTTCCTAACATTGTAGTTGCATTGCGATGACGTGTAATATCTAAAATATCGTCAGATACATTTAGCGTTGGATAAAACGAAAATCTTTTGATCAATTTTGAATAAACGCTTTTATTTTCATTCGCACCAAACACACTTTTTCCCGTAAAACCTTTAATTACACGTGGTCTGAGGTCAGAATTTGCAAGTTCTTCCATTGTGCGAATTCCACGCTCGTATCCTGGCCTCATCAAAACCCCAATAAGTTTTGCTTGAAAGCAATTATAAATAAGGACTGAATATAGTAAGTAAAGGACGGCAACATATCTTAATATTGCCGATTTTGGCATGTCAGAAGACATACATAAGGAAAGTGCGATAACTGATAGAAAGCACTTCCAAAATTGGTTAAACTTGTTTTTATCATCCGTGTTGTTTGCAATAATCCACCAGCTTATGACAATCGTAGGAAAAACGAGCATCATGGCTATCCATGCACCTTGCTGAAAAATAGAAGTGAAAAGTTTGACATCCGAAATGGGCAGACCTTTAGGAACTACCCAGGTTGATATGTCTTGATAAGCAATGTCACTACAGTCGTAATAATTGAATGATTGATCTGACCTCTGAAGTCCATTAGAAAATATAATTGTTTTGTTATGATTGTACAACTCTTCAGTTACATTGGGACTTACTAGATATGTTATGTTTGAATATAGAACTCTAGCTATAATTTCTAAAATATGTAGCAAAACGCCAGTAACAGGTGCTACTTTATAACTGGAACTAAGTTTATAAAAGTTAACTAATTTTAATGGACAGCCACTTAAATTCTTCGTAAACTCAGGGAAAGAAATACTCATGTTGCTTTCGCATTGTTGCAAAAAACGTATAGTCAACGTTTGTCCACAGGATATACCTGCCACAAATGGTTCATAAGTGTACAACAGAAGCGAATGTCCATTTCCATTGCTTGTAGGAAGAGCTACTACTACATTTAGAATATGAGATGACCAAAGGCTTTGAAATATTTTGCTCAAATTGCTTTGCGGGGGAACAACCAAAATAAATCTTCCTCTAGGAGATTCACTTTTATTCCAAATCGAACTGACTTTTAATTGTTCTAATATACCACTGAATTGAGCGTTACTATAAATTATAAAACTGGTATAAGAGTCTGAAGCCATTCTTGTTGGTTTCTTTAAATTAGCTACAATACACGCGTTACTCACTTCGATAGGAATAAATATATCTCTATCTGTACTAATAAATAACACGGTTATATCAGTTGGAAATAACTTTTGAATTAAAACTCGTATGCATTTTGTTAAAGGCATCGCACCATTTTCAATGGTAATAGTTGCACGTGCGCTGTTTGTATACATCAATATAATGATTATGGTCGTGCACACTTGCATATTTGTGAGCTACTGAGTTTCGGAGTACTAGTGAGTCACATGAAGGAACATAATGCAACAGCTCAGTTGTCAACACCTAGAGTATGTAATTACCTACAGGCGTACAAACTAAAGCCCATTTGAATAGCGTCGGAATTTTTATGTCTTTACCTCGTACATTTGTTTTATTGACACCATAATTATATGTCTTCGAATTTCCAAATAAAATTGCGATTGTATATAATGTAATATAATATATAAATTTCTTTTTTGGAAATTACAATTATTGTTATATTAAAAACAAAGTTTTTGTTTAAGAAAAACGTTAAGATAGGCACATATTTTCGGTGTTACGAGCCAATTTATTTATTTCTGGATTTAAATCGGTTCTCAAACATAAATTTACAATGGCTGGCGACTTACCAAAAATTCCACAAGCCTCTTCGGTCTAAAATTTTATAGCCAAACATGCAAGCAAGGGTAAACACACATTACAATATTTAGCAAGACGTTTTTGTTATCATAATATTTACAGGGGGGATCTACTGGCCCCCTCGGCGTTCCAACGTAGCATCTACCAGAATACATTGTTCAGGAACATTCTTCAGTGCATCTCCAACGATATGCTTGTAATAATCCTGCAACACGGTTGCTTATTTTAGTTCGTACACTTGCTTTCAAAACTTTCGCGTACACCTATTTTTCGCTGTATTAAATCAGGGTTGTAATTAATCAACTCTGACATTTAAATTTTTGAAAAGTCAAAATGCCTCGACTGACAGAGCACATGCTGTCAATGTCATTTTTAACCTAATCTCAAAATTACCCGTTCACACAGCTAAAATTTTGCAAAATCGTTGTTACTTGATTTTGAATGTGTACGCGAAAGTTTTGAAAGCAAGTGTACATATTATCCGAACGCTAACTATATCAATAGATTACCTAATCGATCGCGGGACAGCGGGAGGCCCTTTTCATTTCGAACGCTAACTAGATCAATGGATTACTTAATCGATCGCGGGGCAGCGGGAGGCCCTTTTCATTTGCTGTTCTTGTTACAATCGTATAAATGAAAGCAAGCAAGTACTACGGTATAGCAATATATTTCGTGCATTTTCCGCGACGCTCCCAAGCATCATATAGTAAAATACTTTGATCAAGGATGATCTTCAGGTGCACCTCCGATGATTTACTTGTCATGATGATGATTCAACAGCGGAAAAGGCCTCAAGGGCCTTGGATAAGGCTTTTATTTCTTCCTGTTTTCGTTAATTTCTTCGAATTTTCTGTTATACCAATTTCTAGTAGGTCATCTTTAACTTCTTCCAACCGCGTTCTAGGTGGTCTCCTTCTTCTATTTCCTTTTCTGCTTCTTTTTCTATTAATTTCTTGGGAATTCTGCTGTTTTATTTTTGACAGGTGTCCCAACAATCTTAATCTTTATTGTTTAATAATTTTCGTCATCAGAACATCTTTGTCCGTCAACACCCACACCGTACGTCACAACTGGTTTTATTAATGTTTCATACATCCGCACTTTAACTGCCCACGATACTTTTATATCACTTAATAGCAAGTTTAACTTTGTCGCACTTCTGACACCTGCTGTTAAGCGCCTTTCCACTTCTTCACCTAACTTCCCACTGTTTGTTATTTCTGTCCCTAGGTATGTAAAGCTCGCCACTTTCTCAAAACTATAATCGATGTTTTGCTGGTTACTTGAAATCCATTCACTATAGCACTGCTGTTGTCGTTTAGTATCATATATTTTTCGTCTTCTGTTGGTTGAATTTTAGGCCGAACTTTCTTGCTTCCAAGACTATTTTTGAAAAGACTTCCTTTAGTTGGTCTAGTGTTCTAGCTAGTATCGTCAAATCATCTGCATGAGCTAGTAGCTGATAGGAGATTTTGAGGATACTCCGATCTGCCCTGACCTTCGTTCTTTTTATGATTACCTCCAGAGTCATGTTAAATAAGTTGGTGACATAGGATCGCTTTGCCGAAGCCGTTTTTTGCATTTTGAAATTACCAGAGATGACTCATTTTATTTTCTTTTGCTTTCAGCTCCTGCCAAAGACATTCTCACTAATTGGACTAGCCACAACGAAATTTGTAGTTCTTCTATTGCTCTAGAAGAACTACAGAATGTTTTTAATCTATAC
>CALNHX010010697.1:0-38011 GCA_940337035.1 Agriotes lineatus | reverse complement strand
ATTTGTTACTTTTGTGACATTTGTGACATCTGTGACATTTGTGACATCTGTGACATCTGTGGCATTTATGACATCTGTGACATTTGTGACATCTGTGACATTTGTGACATCTGTGACATTGGTGACATTTGTGACATTTGTGACACCTGTGACATCTGTGACATCTGTGGTATCTGTGACAATTGTGACATCTGTGACATTTTGACATCTGTGACATTTGTGACGTCTGTGACATTTGTGACAACTGTGACATTGTGACGTTTGTGACATTGTGACATCTGTGACATTTGTGACATCTGTGACATTTGTGACAACTGTGACTTCTGTGACATTTGTGACATCTGTGACATTTGTGACATCTGTGACATTTGTGACGTCCTGTGACATTTGTGACATCTGTGACATTTGTGACAACTGTGACATTTGTGACATTTGTGACATTTGTGACATTGTGACATCTGTGACATGGGTGACATCTGTGACATCTGTGACATTTGTGACATCTGTGACATCTGTGACATTTAAGACATCTGTGACATTTGTGACAATTGTGACATTTGTGACTTCTGTGACATTTGTGACACCTGTGACATCTGTGACATTTGTGACATCTGTGAAATTTGTGACATTTGTGACATTGGTGACCACTGTAAAATTTGTGACATTTGTGACATCTGTGACATTTGTGACATCTGTGACATTTGTGACATCTGTGATATCTGTGACATTTGTGACATTTGTGACATCTGTGACATTGGTGACATCTGTGTTATTTGTGACATTTGTGACATTTGTGACATCTGTGACATGTGTGACATCTGTGACATTGGTGACATCTGTGACATTTGCGATATGTGTGACATTTGTGACAATCTGTGACATTGTGACATTTGTGACATCTGTGACATTGTGACATCTGTGACATATGTGACATCTGTGACATTTGCGACACCTGTGACATTTGTGACACCTGTGACATTGGTGACATCTGTGACATTTGCGACATCTGTGACATTTGTGACATCTGTGACATTTCTGACATCTGTGACATTTGTAACATTTGTGACATTTGTGACATCTGTGATATTGGTGACATCTGTGCCATTTGTGACATTTGTGACATTTGTGACATCTGTGACATGTGTGACATCTGTGACATCTGTGACATCTGTGACGTTTGTGACATCTGTGACATCTGTGACATTTGAGACATCTGTGACATTTATGACAATTGTGACATTTGTGACATCTGTGACACTGGTGACATCTGTGACATTTTTGACATCTGTGCCATCTGTGACATTTGTGACATCTGTGGCATTTGTGACATCTGTGACAATTTGTGACATCTGTGACATCTGTGGCATTTATGACATCTGTGACATTTGTGACATCTGTGACATTTGTGACATCTGTGACATTGGTGACATCTGTGACATTTGTGACGTTTGTGACATTGTGACATCTGTGACATTTGTGACATCTGTGACATTTGTGACATCTGTGACATCTGTGACGTTTGTGACATCTGTGACATTTGTTACTTTTGTGACATTTGTGACATCTGTGACATTTGTGACATCTGTGACATCTGTGGCATTTATGACATCTGTGACATTGTGACATCTGTGACATTTGTGACATCTGTGACATTGGTGACATTGTGACATTGTGACTACCTGTGACATCTGTGATATCTGTGGTATCTGTGACAATTGTGACATCTGTGACATTTTGACATCTGTGACATTTGTGACGTCTGTGACATTTGTGACAACTGTGACATTTGTGACGTTTGTGACATTTGTGACATCTGTGACATTTGTGACATCTGTGACATTTGTGACAACTGTGACTTCTGTGACATTTGTGACATCTGTGACATTTGTGACATCTGTGACATTTGTGACATCTGTGACATCTGTGACATCTGTGACATCTGTGGTATCTGTGACAATTGTGACATCTGTGATATTTTGACATCTGTGACATTTGTGACGTCTGTGACATTGTGACATCTGTGACATTTGTGACGTTTGTGACATTTGTGACATCTGTGACATTTGTGAATCTGTGACATTTGTGACATCTGTGACATCTGTGGTACCTGTGACAATTGTGACATCTGTGACCTTTTGACATCTGTGACATTTGTGACCGTCTGTGACATTTGTGACATCTGTGACATTTGTGACGTTTGTGACATTGTGACATCTGTGACATTTGTGACATTTGTGACATCTGTGACATCTGTGACATCTGTGGTATCTGTGACAATTGTGACATCTGTGACATTTTGACATCTGTGACATTTGTGACTCTGTGACATTTGTGACATCTGTGACATTTGTGACGTTTGTGACATTTGTGACATCTGTGACATTTGTGACATCTGTGACATTGTGACATCTGTGACATATGTGACGTTTGTGACATCTGTAACATTTGTGACATTTGTGACATTCTTGACATCTGTGACATTTGTGACATTTCTGACATTTGTGACATCTGAGACATTGGCGACATCTGTGACATTTGTGACATTTGTGACATTTGTGACATTTGTGACATCTGTGACATCTGTGACATCTGTGGTATCTGTGACAAATGTGACATTTCTGACATTTTGACAATTGTGACATTTGTGACATCTATGACATGGTGACGTTTGTGACATTTGTACATCTGTGACATTTGTGACAACTGTGACATTTGTGACATCTGTGACATTTGTGACATTTGTGACATTGTGACATCTGTGACATTTGTGACATCTGTGACATTTGTGACATCTGTGACATTTGTGACATTGTGACATTTGTGACATCTTGACATTTGTGACATCTGTGACATTTGTGACATCTGTGACATTTGTAGCATTTGTGACATCTGTGACATTTGTGACGTTTGTGACATTTGTAACATCTGTGTCATTTGTGACATCTGTGACATTTGTGACATCTGTGACATCTGTGACGTTTGTAACATCTGTGTCATTTGTGACATTTGTGACATTTGTGACATCTGTGACATTTGTGACATTTCTGACATTTGTGACATCTGTGACATTGGCGACATCTGTGACATTTGTAACATTTGTGGACATTTGTGACATCTGTGATATTGGTGACATCTGTGCCATTTGTGACATTTGTGACATTTGTGACATCTGTGACATGTGTGACATCTGTGACATCTGTGACATCTGTGACATCTGTGACGTTTGTGACATCTGTGACATTTCTGTTTTTGACATTTGAGACATCTGTGACATTTATGACAATTGTGACATTTGTGACATCTGTGCCATCTGTGACATTTGTGACATCTGTGGCATTTGTGACATTTGTGACATTTTTGACATCTGTGCCATCTGTGACATTTGTGACATCTGTGGCATTTGTGACATCTGTGACATTTGTGACATCTGTGACATCTGTGGCATTTATGACATCTGTGACATTTGTGACATCTGTGACATTTGTGACATCTGTGACATTGGTGACATCTGTGACATTTGTGACGTTTGTGACATTTGTGACATCTGTGACATTTGTGACATCTGTGACATTTGTGACATCTGTGACATCTGTGACGTTTGTGACATCTGTGACATTTGTTACTTTTGTGACATTTGTGACATCTGTGACATTTGTGACATCTGTGACATCTGTGGCATTTATGACATCTGTGACTTTGTGACATCTGTGACATTTGTGACATCTGTGACATTGGTGACATTTGTGACATTTGTGACATCTGTGACATCTGTGACATCTGTGGTATCTGTGACAATTGTGACATCTGTGACATTTTGACATCTGTGACATTTGTGACGTCTGTGACATTTGTGACATCTGTGACATTGTGACGTTTGTGACATTTGTGACATCTGTGACATTTGTGACATCTGTGACATTTGTGACACTGTGACTTCTCTGACATTTGTGACATCTGTGACATTTGTGACATCTGTGACATTTGTGACATCTGTGACATCTGTGACATCTGTGACATCTGTGGTATCTGTGACAATTGTGACATCTGTGATATTTTGACATCTGTGACATTTGTGACGTCTGTGACATTTGTGACATCTGTGGACATTTGTGACGTTTGTGACATTTGTGACATCTGTGACATTTGTGACATCTGTGACATTTGTGACATCTGTGACATTTGTGACGTTTGTGACATTTGTGACATCTGTGACATTTGTGACATTTGTGACATCTGTGACATCTGTGACATCTGTGGTATCTGTGACAATTGTGACATCTGTGACATTTTGACATCTGTGGACATTTGTGACGTCTGTGACATTTGTGACATCTGTGACATTTGTGACGTTTGTGACATTTGTGACATCTGTGACATTTGTGACATCTGTGACATTTGTGACATCTGTGACATATGTGACGTTTGTGACATCTGTTACATTTGTGACATTTGTGACATTCTTGACATCTGTGACATTTGTGACATTTCTGACATTTGTGACATCTGAGACATTGGCGACAACTGTGACATTTGTGACATTTGTGACATTTGTGACATTTGTGACATCTGTGACATCTGTGACATCTGTGGTATCTGTGACAACTGTGACATTTCTGACATTTTGACAATTGTGACATTTGTGACATCTATGACATTGGTGACGTTTGTGACATTTGTAACATCTGTGACATTTGTGACAACTGTGACATTTGTGACATCTGTGACATTTGTGACATCTGTGACATTTGTGACATCTGTGACATTTGTGACGTCTGTGACATTTGTGACATCTGTGACATTTGTGACAACTGTGACATTTGTGACATTTGTGACATTTGTGACATTTGTGACATCTGTGACATGGGTGACATCTGTGACATCTGTGACATTTGTGACATCTGTGACATCTGTGACATTTAAGACATCTGTGACATTTGTGACAATTGTGACATTTGTGACTTCTGTGACATTTGTGACACCTGTGACATCTGTGACATTTTGTGACATCTGTGAAATTTGTGACATTGTGACATTGGTGACCACTGTAAAATTTGTGACATTTGTGACATCTGTGACATTTGTGACATCTGTGACATTTGTGACATCTGTGATATCTGTGACATTTGTGACATTTGTGACATCTGTGACATTGGTGACATCTGTGTTATTTGTGACATTTGTGACATTTGTGACATCTGTGACATGTGTGACATCTGTGACATTGGTGACATCTGTGACATTTGCGATATGTGTGACATTTGTGACATCTGTGACATTTGTGACATTTGTGACATCTGTGACATTTGTGACATCTGTGACATATGTGACATCTGTGACATTTGCGACACCTGTGACATTTGTGACACCTGTGACATTGGTGACATCTGTGGACATTTGCGACATCTGTGACATTTGTGACATCTGTGACATTTCTGACATCTGTGACATTTGTAACATTTGTGACATTTGTGACATCTGTGATATTGGTGACATCTGTGCCATTTGTGACATTTGTGACATTTGTGACATCTGTGACATGTGTGACATCTGTGACATCTGTGACATCTGTGACGTTTGTGACATCTGTGACATCTGTGACATTTGAGACATCTGTGACATTTATGACAATTGTGACATTTGTGACATCTGTGACACTGGTGACATCTGTGACATTTTTGACATCTGTGCCATCTGTGACATTTGTGACATCTGTGGCATTTGTGACATCTGTGACATTTGTGACATCTGTGACATCTGTGGCATTTATGACATCTGTGACATTTGTGACATCTGTGACATTTGTGACATCTGTGACATTGGTGACATCTGTGACATTTGTGACGTTTGTGACATTTGTGACATCTGTGACATTTGTGACATCTGTGACATTTGTGACATCTGTGACATCTGTGACGTTTGTGACATCTGTGACATTTGTTACTTTTGTGACATTTGTGACATCTGTGACATTTGTGACATCTGTGACATCTGTGGCATTTATGACATCTGTGACATTTGTGACATCTGTGACATTTGTGACATCTGTGACATTGGTGACATTTGTGACATTTGTGACACCTGTGACATCTGTGATATCTGTGGTATCTGTGACAATTGTGACATCTGTGACATTTTGACATCTGTGACATTTGTGACGTCTGTGACATTTGTGACAACTGTGACATTTGTGACGTTTGTGACATTTGTGACATCTGTGACATTTGTGACATCTGTGACATTGTGACATCTGTGACATCTGTGGTACCTGTGACAATTGTGACATCTGTGACATTTTGACATCTGTGACATTTGTGACGTCTGTGACATTTGTGACATCTGTGACATTTGTGACGTTTGTGACATTTGTGACATCTGTGACATTTGTGACATTTGTGACATCTGTGACATCTGTGACATCTGTGGTATCTGTGACAATTGTGACATCTGTGACATTTTGACATCAGTGACATTTGTGACGTCTGTGACATTTGTGACATCTGTGACATTTGTGACGTTTGTGACATTTGTGACATCTGTGACATTTGTGACATCTGTGACATTTGTGACATCTGTGACATATGTGACGTTTGTGACATCTGTAACATTTGTGACATTTGTGACATTCTTGACATCTGTGACATTTGTGACATTTCTGACATTTGTGACATCTGAGACATTGGCGACATCTGTGACATTTGTGACATTGTGACATTTGTGACATTTGTGACATCTGTGACATCTGTGACATCTGTGGTATCTGTGACAAATGTGACATTTCTGACATTTTGACAATTGTGACATTTGTGACATCTATGACATTGGTGACGTTTGTGACATTTGTAACATCTGTGACATTTGTGACAACTGTGACATTTGTGACATCTGTGACATTTGTGACATTTGTGACATTTGTGACATCTGTGACATTTGTGACATCTGTGACATTTGTGACATCTGTGACATTTGTGACATTTGTGACATTTGTGACATCTGTGACATTTGTGACATCTGTGACATTTGTGACATCTGTGACATTTGTAGCATTTGTGACATCTGTGACATTTGTGACGTTTGTGACATTTGTAACATCTGTGTCATTTGTGACATCTGTGACATTTGTGACATCTGTGACATCTGTGACGTTTGTAACATCTGTGTCATTGTGACATTTGTGACATTTGTGACATCTGTGACATTTGTGACATTTCTGACATTTGTGACATCTGTGACATTGGCGACATCTGTGACATTTGTAACATTTGTGACATTTGTGACATCTGTGATATTGGTGACATCTGTGCCATTTGTGACATTTGTGACATTTGTGACATCTGTGACATGTGTGACATCTGTGACATCTGTGACATCTGTGACATCTGTGACGTTTGTGACATCTGTGACATCTGTGACATTTGAGACATCTGTGACATTTATGACAATTGTGACATTTGTGACATCTGTGACATTGGTGACATTTGTGACATTTTTGACATCTGTGCCATCTGTGACATTTGTGACATCTGTGGCATTTGTGACATCTGTGACATTTGTGACATCTGTGACATCTGTGGCATTTATGACATCTGTGACATTTGTGACATCTGTGACATTTGTGACATCTGTGACATTGGTGACATCTGTGACATTTGTGACGTTTGTGACATTTGTGACATCTGTGACATTTGTGACATCTGTGACATTTGTGACATCTGTGACATCTGTGACGTTTGTGACATCTGTGACATTTGTTACTTTTGTGACATTTGTGACATCTGTGACATTTGTGACATCTGTGACATCTGTGGCATTTATGACATCTGTGACATTTGTGACATCTGTGACATTTGTGACATCTGTGACATTGGTGACATTTGTGACATTTGTGACATCTGTGACATCTGTGACATCTGTGGTATCTGTGACAATTGTGACATCTGTGACATTTTGACATCTGTGACATTTGTGACGTCTGTGACATTTGTGACATCTGTGACATTTGTGACGTTTGTGACATTTGTGACATCTGTGACATTTGTGACATCTGTGACATTTGTGACAACTGTGACTTCTCTGACATTTGTGACATCTGTGACATTTGTGACATCTGTGACATTTGTGACATCTGTGACATCTGTGACATCTGTGACATCTGTGGTATCTGTGACAATTGTGACATCTGTGATATTTTGACATCTGTGACATTTGTGACGTCTGTGACATTTGTGACATCTGTGACATTTGTGACGTTTGTGACATTTGTGACATCTGTGACATTTGTGACATCTGTGACATTTGTGACATCTGTGACATTTGTGACGTTGTGACATTTGTGACATCTGTGACATTTGTGACATTTGTGACATCTGTGACATCTGTGACATCTGTGGTATCTGTGACAATTGTGACATCTGTGACATTTTGACATCTGTGACATTTGTGACGTCTGTGACATTTGTGACATCTGTGACATTTGTGACGTTTGTGACATTTGTGACATCTGTGACATTTGTGACATCTGTGACATTTGTGACATCTGTGACATATGTGACGTTTGTGACATCTGTTACATTTGTGACATTTGTGACATTCTTGACATCTGTGACATTTGTGACATTTCTGACATTTGTGACATCTGAGACATTGGCGACAACTGTGACATTTGTGACATTTGTGACATTTGTGACATTTGTGACATCTGTGACATCTGTGACATCTGTGGTATCTGTGACAACTGTGACATTTCTGACATTTTGACAATTGTGACATTTGTGACATCTATGACATTGGTGACGTTTGTGACATTTGTAACATCTGTGACATTTGTGACAACTGTGACATTTGTGACATCTGTGACATTTGTGACATTTGTGACATTTGTGACATCTGTGACATTTGTGACATCTGTGACATTTGTGACATCTGCGACATTTGTGACATTTGTGACATTTGTGACATCTGTGACATTTGTGACATCTGTGACATTTGTGACATCTGTGACATTTGTAGCATTTGTGACATCTGTGACATTTGTGACGTTTGTGACATTTGTAACATCTGTGTCATTTGTGACATCTGTGACATTTGTGACATCTGTGACATCTGTGACGTTTGTAACATCTGTGTCATTTGTGACATTTGTGACATCTGTGACATTTGTGACATTTCTGACATTTGTGACATCTGTGACATTGGCGACATCTGTGACATTTGTGACATTTGTGACATTTGTGACTTCTGTGACATTTTTGACATCGGTGACATCTGTGACATTTGTGACATCTGTGACATTTGTGACCTCTGTGACATTTGTGACATTTGTGACATCTGTGACATTTGTGACATCTGTGACATTGGTGACATCTGTGCCATTTGTGACATTTGTGACATTTGTGACATCCGTGACATTTTTGACATCGGTGACATCTGTGACATTTGTGACCTCTGTGACATTTGTGACATTTGTGACATCTGTGACATTTGTGACATCTGTGACATTGGTGACATCTGTGCCATTTGTGACATTTGTGACATTTGTGACATCTTTGACATTTGTGACATCTGTGACATCTGTGACATGTGTGACATCTGTGACATCTGTGACATCTGTGACGTTTGTGACATCTGTGACATCTGTGACATTTGAGACATCTGTGACATTTATGACAATTGTGACATTTGTGACATCTGTGACATTGGTGACATCTGTGACATTTTTGACATCTGTGCCATCTGTGACATTTGTGACATCTGTGGCATTTGTGACATCTGTGACATTTGTGACATCTGTGACATCTGTGGCATTTATGACATCTGTGACATTTGTGACATCTGTGACATTTGTGACATTTGTGACATTGGTGACATCTGTGACATTTGTGACGTTTCTGACATTTGTGACATCTGTGACATTTGTGACATCTGTGACATTTGTGACATTTGTGACATTTGTGACATCTGTGACATTTGTGACATCTGTGACATTTGTGACATCTGTGACATTTGTAGCATTTGTGACATCTGTGACATTTGTGACGTTTGTGACATTTGTAACATCTGTGTCATTTGTGACATCTGTGACATTTGTGACATCTGTGACATCTGTGACGTTTGTAACATCTGTGTCATTTGTGACATTTGTGACATTTGTGACATTTCTGACATTTGTGACATCTGTGACATTGGCGACATCTGTGACATTTGTAACATTTGTGACATTTGTGACATCTGTGATATTGGTGACATCTGTGCCATTTGTGACATTTGTGACATTTGTGACATCTGTGACATGTGTGACATCTGTGACATCTGTGACATCTGTGACATCTGTGACGTTTGTGACATCTGTGACATCTGTGACATTTGAGACATCTGTGACATTTATGACAATTGTGACATTTGTGACATCTGTGACATTGGTGACATCTGTGACATTTTTGACATCTGTGCCATCTGTGACATTTGTGACATCTGTGGCATTTGTGACATCTGTGACATTTGTGACATCTGTGACATCTGTGGCATTTATGACATCTGTGACATTTGTGACATCTGTGACATTTGTGACATCTGTGACATTGGTGACATCTGTGACATTTGTGACGTTTGTGACATTTGTGACATCTGTGACATTTGTGACATCTGTGACATTTGTGACATCTGTGACATCTGTGACGTTTGTGACATCTGTGACATTTGTTACTTTTGTGACATTTGTGACATCTGTGACATTTGTGACATCTGTGACATCTGTGGCATTTATGACATCTGTGACATTTGTGACATCTGTGACATTTGTGACATCTGTGACATTGGTGACATTTGTGACATTTGTGACATCTGTGACATCTGTGACATCTGTGGTATCTGTGACAATTGTGACATCTGTGACATTTTGACATCTGTGACATTTGTGACGTCTGTGACATTTGTGACATCTGTGACATTTGTGACGTTTGTGACATTTGTGACATCTGTGACATTTGTGACATCTGTGACATTTGTGACAACTGTGACTTCTGTGACATTTGTGACATCTGTGACATTTGTGACATCTGTGACATTTGTGACATCTGTGACATCTGTGACATCTGTGACATCTGTGGTATCTGTGACAATTGTGACATCTGTGATATTTTGACATCTGTGACATTTGTGACGTCTGTGACATTTGTGACATCTGTGACATTTGTGACGTTTGTGACATTTGTGACATCTGTGACATTTGTGACATCTGTGACATTTGTGACATCTGTGACATTTGTGACGTTTGTGACATTTGTGACATCTGTGACATTTGTGACATTTGTGACATCTGTGACATCTGTGACATGTGTGGTATCTGTGACAATTGTGACATCTGTGACATTTTGACATCTGTGGCATTTGTGACGTCTGTGACATTTGTGACATCTGTGACATTTGTGACGTTTGTGACATTTGTGACATCTGTGACATTTGTGACATCTGTGACATTTGTGACATCTGTGACATATGTGACGTTTGTGACATCTGTTACATTTGTGACATTTGTGACATTCTTGACATCTGTGACATTTGTGACATTTCTGACATTTGTGACATCTGAGACATTGGCGACATCTGTGACATTTGTGACATTTGTGACATATGTGACGTTTGTGTCATCTGTAACATTTGTGACATTTGTGACATTCTTGACATCTGTGACATTTGTGACATTTGTGACATCTATGACATTGGTGACGTTTGTGACATTTGTAACATCTGTGACATTTGTGACAACTGTGACATTTGTGACATTTGTGACATCTGAGACATTGGCGACATCTGTGACATTTGTGACATGTGTGGTATCTGTGACAATTGTGACATCTGTGACATTTTGACATCTGTGGCATTTGTGACGTCTGTGACATTTGTGACATCTGTGACATTTGTGACGTTTGTGACATTTGTGACATCTGTGACATTTGTGACATCTGTGACATTTGTGACATCTGTGACATATGTGACGTTTGTGACATCTGTTACATTTGTGACATTTGTGACATTCTTGACATCTGTGACATTTGTGACATTTCTGACATTTGTGACATCTGAGACATTGGCGACATCTGTGACATTTGTGACATTTGTGACATATGTGACGTTTGTGTCATCTGTAACATTTGTGACATTTGTGACATTCTTGACATCTGTGACATTTGTGACATTTGTGACATCTATGACATTGGTGACGTTTGTGACATTTGTAACATCTGTGACATCTGTGACATTTGTGACATTTCTGACATTTGTGACATCTGAGACATTGGCGACATCTGTGACATTTGTGACATTTGTGACATTTCTGACATTTGTGACATCTGAGACATTGGCGACATCTGTGACATTTGTGACATTTGTGACATTTGTGACATTTGTGACATCTATGACATTGGTGACGTTTGTGACATTTGTAACATCTGTGACATTTGTGACAACTGTGACATTTGTGACATCTGTGACATTTGTGACATTTGTGACATTTGTGACATCTGTGACATTTGTGACATCTGTGACATTTGTGACATCTGTGACATTTGTGACATTTGTGACATTTGTGACATCTGTGACATTTGTGACATCTGTGACATTTGTGACATCTGTGACATTTGTAGCATTTGTGACATCTGTGACATTTGTGACGTTTGTGACATTTGTAACATCTGTGTCATTTGTGACATCTGTGACATTTGTGACATCTGTGACATCTGTGACGTTTGTAACATCTGTGTCATTTGTGACATTTGTGACATTTGTGACATCTGTGACATTTGTGACATTTCTGACATTTGTGACATCTGTGACATTGGCGACATCTGTGACATTTGTAACATTTGTGACATTTGTGACATCTGTGATATTGGTGACATCTGTGCCATTTGTGACATTTGTGACATTTGTGACATCTGTGACATGTGTGACATCTGTGACATCTGTGACATCTGTGACATCTGTGACGTTTGTGACATCTGTGACATCTGTGACATTTGAGACATCTGTGACATTTATGACAATTGTGACATTTGTGACATCTGTGACATTGGTGACATTTGTGACATTTTTGACATCTGTGCCATCTGTGACATTTGTGACATCTGTGGCATTTGTGACATCTGTGACATTTGTGACATCTGTGACATCTGTGGCATTTATGACATCTGTGACATTTGTGACATCTGTGACATTTGTGACATCTGTGACATTGGTGACATCTGTGACATTTGTGACGTTTGTGACATTTGTGACATCTGTGACATTTGTGACATCTGTGACATTTGTGACATCTGTGACATCTGTGACGTTTGTGACATCTGTGACATTTGTTACTTTTGTGACATTTGTGACATCTGTGACATTTGTGACATCTGTGACATCTGTGGCATTTATGACATCTGTGACATTTGTGACATCTGTGACATTTGTGACATCTGTGACATTGGTGACATTTGTGACATTTGTGACATCTGTGACATCTGTGACATCTGTGGTATCTGTGACAATTGTGACATCTGTGACATTTTGACATCTGTGACATTTGTGACGTCTGTGACATTTGTGACATCTGTGACATTTGTGACGTTTGTGACATTTGTGACATCTGTGACATTTGTGACATCTGTGACATTTGTGACAACTGTGACTTCTGTGACATTTGTGACATCTGTGACATTTGTGACATCTGTGACATTTGTGACATCTGTGACATCTGTGACATCTGTGACATCTGTGGTATCTGTGACAATTGTGACATCTGTGATATTTTGACATCTGTGACATTTGAGACGTCTGTGACATTTGTGACATCTGTGACATTTGTGACGTTTGTGACATTTGTGACATCTGTGACATTTGTGACATCTGTGACATTTGTGACATCTGTGACATTTGTGACGTTTGTGACATTTGTGACATCTGTGACATTTGTGACATTTGTGACATCTGTGACATCTGTGACATCTGTGGTATCTGTGACAATTGTGACATCTGTGACATTTTGACATCTGTGACATTTGTGACGTCTGTGACATTTGTGACATCTGTGACATTTGTGACGTTTGTGACATTTGTGACATCTGTGACATTTGTGACATCTGTGACATTTGTGACATCTGTGACATATGTGACGTTTGTGACATCTGTTACATTTGTGACATTTGTGACATTCTTGACATCTGTGACATTTGTGACATTTCTGACATTTGTGACATCTGAGACATTGGCGACATCTGTGACATTTGTGACATTTGTGACATTTGTGACATTTGTGACATCTGTGACATCTGTGACATCTGTGGTATCTGTGACAACTGTGACATTTCTGACATTTTGACAATTGTGACATTTGTGACGTCTATGACATTGGTGACGTTTGTGACATTTGTAACATCTGTGACATTTGTGACAACTGTGACATTTGTGACATCTGTGACATTTGTGACATTTGTGACATTTGTGACATCTGTGACATTTGTGACATCTGTGACATTTGTGACATCTGTGACATTTGTGACATTTGTGACATTTGTGACATCTGTGACATTTGTGACATCTGTGACATTTGTGACATCTGTGACATTTGTAGCATTTGTGACATCTGTGACATTTGTGACGTTTGTGACATTTGTAACATCTGTGTCATTTGTGACATCTGTGACATTTGTGACATCTGTGACATCTGTGACGTTTGTAACATCTGTGTCATTTGTGACATTTGTGACATCTGTGACATTTGTGACATTTCTGACATTTGTGACATCTGTGACATTGGCGACATCTGTGACATTTGTGACATTTGTGACATTTGTGACTTCTGTGACATTTTTGACATCGGTGACATCTGTGACATTTGTGACATCTGTGACATTTGTGACCTCTGTGACATTTGTGACATTTGTGACATTTGTGACATTTGTGACATCTGTGACATTGGTGACATCTGTGCCATTTGTGACATTTGTGACATTTGTGACATCCGTGACATTTTTGACATCGGTGACATCTGTGACATTTGTGACCTCTGTGACATTTGTGACATTTGTGACATCTGTGACATTTGTGACATCTGTGACATTGGTGACATCTGTGCCATTTGTGACATTTGTGACATTTGTGACATCTTTGACATTTGTGACATCTGTGACATCTGTGACATGTGTGACATCTGTGACATCTGTGACATCTGTGACGTTTGTGACATCTGTGACATCTGTGACATTTGAGACATCTGTGACATTTATGACAATTGTGACATTTGTGACATCTGTGACATTGGTGACATCTGTGACATTTTTGACATCTGTGCCATCTGTGACATTTGTGACATCTGTGGCATTTGTGACATCTGTGACATTTGTGACATCTGTGACATCTGTGGCATTTATGACATCTGTGACATTTGTGACATCTGTGACATTTGTGACATTTGTGACATTGGTGACATCTGTGACATTTGTGACGTTTGTGACATTTGTGACATCTGTGACATTTGTGACATCTGTGACATTTGTGACATTTGTGACATTTGTGACATCTGTGACATTTGTGACATCTGTGACATTTGTGACATCTGTGACATTTGTAGCATTTGTGACATCTGTGACATTTGTGACGTTTGTGACATTTGTAACATCTGTGTCATTTGTGACATCTGTGACATTTGTGACATCTGTGACATCTGTGACGTTTGTAACATCTGTGTCATTTGTGACATTTGTGACATTTGTGACATCTGTGACATTTGTGACATTTCTAACATTTGTGACATCTGTGACATTGGCGACATCTGTGACATTTGTAACATTTGTGACATTTGTGACATCTGTGATATTGGTGACATCTGTGCCATTTGTGACATTTGTGACATTTGTGACATCTGTGACATGTGTGACATCTGTGACATCTGTGACATCTGTGACATCTGTGACGTTTGTGACATCTGTGACATCTGTGACATTTGAGACATCTGTGACATTTATGACAATTGTGACATTTGTGACATCTGTGACATTGGTGACATCTGTGACATTTTTTACATCTGTGCCATCTGTGACATTTGTGACATCTGTGGCATTTGTGACATCTGTGACATTTGTGACATCTGTGACATCTGTGGCATTTATGACATCTGTGACATTTGTGACATCTGTGACATTTGTGACATCTGTGACATTGGTGACATCTGTGACATTTGTGACGTTTGTGACATTTGTGACATCTGTGACATTTGTGACATCTGTGACATTTGTGACATCTGTGACATCTGTGACGTTTGTGACATCTGTAACATTTGTTACTTTTGTGACATTTGTGACATCTGTGACATTTGTGACATCTGTGACATCTGTAGCATTTATGACATCTGTGACATTTGTGACATCTGTGACATTTGTGACATCTGTGACATTGGTGACATTTGTGACATTTGTGACATCTGTGACATCTGTGACATCTGTGGTATCTGTGACAATTGTGACATCTGTGACATTTTGACATCTGTGACATTTGTGACGTCTGTGACATTTGTGACATCTGTGACATTTGTGACGTTTGTGACATTTGTGACATCTGTGACATTTGTGACATCTGTGACATTTGTGACAACTGTGACTTCTGTGACATTTGTGACATCTGTGACATTTGTGACATCTGTGACATTTGTGACATCTGTGACATCTGTGACATCTGTGACATCTGTGGTATCTGTGACAATTGTGACATCTGTGATATTTTGACATCTGTGACATTTGTGACGTCTGTGACATTTGTGACATCTGTGACATTTGTGACGTTTGTGACATTTGTGACATCTGTGACATTTGTGACATCTGTGACATTTGTGACATCTGTGACATTTGTGACGTTTGTGACATTTGTGACATCTGTGACATTTGTGACATTTGTGACATCTGTGACATCTGTGACATCTGTGGTATCTGTGACAATTGTGACATCTGTGACATTTTGACATCTGTGGCATTTGTGACGTCTGTGACATTTGTGACGTCTGTGACATTTGTGACGTTTGTGACATTTGTGACATCTGTGACATTTGTGACATCTGTGACATTTGTGACATCTGTGACATATGTGACGTTTGTGACATCTGTTACATTTGTGACATTTGTGACATTCTTGACATCTGTGACATTTGTGACATTTCTGACATTTGTGACATCTGAGACATTGGCGACATCTGTGACATTTGTGACATTTGTGACATTTGTGACATTTGTGACATCTGTGACATCTGTGACATCTGTGGTATCTGTGACAACTGTGACATTTCTGACATTTTGACAATTGTGACATTTGTGACATCTATGACATTGGTGACGTTTGTGACATTTGTAACATCTGTGACATTTGTGACAACTGTGACATTTGTGACATTTGTGACATTTGTGACATTTGTGACATTTGTGACATCTGTGACATTTGTGACATCTGTGACATTTGTGACATCTGTGACATTTGTGACATTTGTGACATTTGTGACATCTGTGACATTTGTGACATCTGTGACATTTGTGACATCTGTGACATTTGTAGCATTTGTGACATCTGTGACATTTGTGACGTTTGTGACATTTGTAACATCTGTGTCATTTGTGACATCTGTGACATTTGTGACATCTGTGACATCTGTGACGTTTGTAACATCTGTGTCATTTGTGACATTTGTGACATCTGTGACATTTGTGACATTTCTGACATTTGTGACATCTGTGACATTGGCGACATCTGTGACATTTGTGACATTTGTGACATTTGTGACTTCTGTGACATTTTTGACATCGGTGACATCTGTGACATTTGTGACATCTGTGACATTTGTGACCTCTGTGACATTTGTGACATTTGTGACATCTGTGACATTTGTGACATCTGTGACATTGGTGACATCTGTGCCATTTGTGACATTTGTGACATCCGTGACATTTTTGACATCGGTGACATCTGTGACATTTGTGACCTCTGTGACATTTGTGACATTTGTGACATCTGTGACATTTGTGACATCTGTGACATTGGTGACATCTGTGCCATTTGTGACATTTGTGACATTTGTGACATCTTTGACATTTGCGACATCTGTGACATCTGTGACATGTGTGACATCTGTGACATCTGTGACATCTGTGACGTTTGTGACATCTGTGACATCTGTGACATTTGAGACATCTGTGACATTTATGACAATTGTGACATTTGTGACATCTGTGACATTGGTGACATCTGTGACATTTTTGACTTCTGTGCCATCTGTGACATTTGTGACATCTGTGGCATTTGTGACATCTGTGACATTTGTGACATCTGTGACATCTGTGGCATTTATGACATCTGTGACATTTGTGACATCTGTGACATTTGTGACATTTGTGACATTGGTGACATCTGTGACATTTGTGACGTTTGTGACATTTGTGACATCTCTGACATTTGTGACATCTGTGACATTTGTGACATCTGTGACATCTGTGACGTTTGTGACATCTGTGACATTTGTTACTTTTGTGACATTTGTGACATCTGTGACATTTGTGACATCTGTGACATCTGTGGCATTTATGACATCTGTGACATTTGTGACATTTGTGACATTTGTGACATCTGTGACATTGGTGACATTTGTGAAATTTGTGACATCTGTGACATCAGTGACATCTGTGGTATCTGTGACAATTGTGACATCTGTGACATTTTGACATCTGTGACATTTGTGACGTCTGTGACATTTGTGACATCTGTGACATTTGTGACGTTTGTGACATTTGTGACATCTGTGACATTTGTGACATCTGTGACATTTGTGACAACTGTGACTTCTGTGACATTTGTGACATCTGTGACATTTGTGACATCTGTGACATTTGTGACATCTGTGACATCTGTGACATCTGTGACATCTGTGGTATCTGTGACAGTTGTGACATCTGTGATATTTTGACATCTGTGACATTTGTGACGTCTGTGACATTTGTGACATCTGTGACATTTGTGACGTTTGTGACATTTGTGACATCTGTGACATTTGTGACATCTGTGACATTTGTGACATCTGTGACATCTGTGGTATCTGTGACAATTGTGACATCTGTGACATTTTGACATCTGTGACATTTGTGACGTCTGTGACATTTGTGACATCTGTGACATTTGTGACGTTTGTGACATTTGTGACATCTGTGACATTTGTGACATTTGTGACATCTGTGACATCTGTGACATCTGTGGTATCTGTGACAATTGTGACATCTGTGACATTTTGACATTTGTGACGTCTGTGACATTTGTGACATCTGTGACATTTGTGACGTTTGTGACATTTGTGACATCTGTGACATTTGTGACATCTGTGACATTTGTGACATCTGTGACATATGTGACGTTTGTGACATCTGTAACATTTGTGACATTTGTGACATTCTTGACATCTGTGACATTTGTGACATTTCTGACATTTGTGACATCTGAGACATTGGCGACATCTGTGACATTTGTGACATTTGTGACATTTGTGACATTTGTGACATCTGTGACATCTGTGACATCTGTGGTATCTGTGACAACTGTGACATTTCTGACATTTTGACAATTGTGACATTTGTGACATCTATGACATTGGTGACGTTTGTGAAATTTGTAACATCTGTGACATTTGTGACAACTGTGACATTTGTGACATCTGTGACATTTGTGACATTTGTGACATTTGTGACATCTGTGACATTTGTGACATCTGTGACATTTGTGACATCTGTGACATTTGTGACATTTGTGACATTTGTGACATCTGTGACATTTGTGACATCTGTGACATTTGTGACATCTGTGACATTTGTAGCATTTGTGACATCTGTGTCATTTGTGACATCTGTGACATTTGTAACATCTGTGTCATTTGTGACATTTGTGACATTTGTGACATTTGTGACATCTGTGACATTTGTGACATTTCTGACATTTGTGACATCTGTGACATTGGCGACATCTGTGACATTTGTGACATTTGTGACATTTGTGACTTCTGTGACATTGGTGACATCTGTGCCATTTGTGACATTTGTGACATTTGTGACATCCGTGACATTTTTGACATCGGTGACATCTGTGACATTTGTGACATCTGTGACATTTGTGACCTCTGTGACATTTGTGACATTTGTGACATCTGTGACATTTGTGACATCTGTGACATTGGTGACATCTGTACCATTTGTGACATTTGTGACATTTGTGACATCTTTGACATTTGTGACATCTGTGACATCTGTGACATTTGTGACATCTGTGACATTTGTGACCTCTGTGACATTTGTGACATTTGTGACATCTGTGACATTTGTGACATCTGTGACATTGGTGACATCTGTGACATTTGTGACATTTGTGACATCTGTGACATTTGTGACATCTGTGACATTTGTGACTTCTGTGACATTTGTGACACCTGTGACATCTGTGACATTTGTGACATCTGTGACATTGGTGACATCTGTGACATTTGTGACATTTGTGACATCTGTGACATCTGTGACATTTGTGACATCTGTGACATTTGTGACCTCTGTGACATTTGTGACATTTGTGACATCTGTGACATTTGTGACATCTGTGACATTGGTGACATCTGTGACATTTGTGACATTTGTGACATCTGTGACATTTGTGACATCTGTGACATTTGTGACTTCTGTGACATTTGTGACACCTGTGACATCTGTGACATTTGTGACATCTGTGACATTGGTGACATCTGTGTCATTTTTGACATCTGTGCCATCTGTGACATTTGTGACATCTGTGGCATTTGTGACATTTGTGACATTTGTGACATCTGTGACATTTGTGACATCTGTGACATTTGTGACATCTGTGACATCTGTGGCATTTATGACATCTGTGACATTTGTGACATCTGTGACATTTGTGACATCTGTGACATTGGTGACATCTGTGACATTTGTGACGTTTGTGACATTTGTGACATCTGTGACATTTGTGACATCTGTGACGTTTGTGACATCTGTGACATTTGTGACATTTGTGACATTTGTGACATCTGTGACATCTGTGGCATTTATGACATCTGTGACATTTGTGACATCTGTGACATTTGTGCCATCTGTGACATTGGTGACATTTGTGATATTTGTGCCATCTGTGACATCTGTGACATTTGTGACATTTTTGACATTTGTGACATTTGTGACATTTGTGAAATCTGTGACATTTGTGACATCTGTGACATTTGTGACATCTGTAACATATGTGACATCTGTGCCATTTGTGACATTTGTGACATTTGTGACATCTGTGACATGTGTGACATCTGTGACATCTGTGACATCTGTGACATCTGTGACGTTTGTGACATCTGTGACATCTGTGACATTTGAGACATCTGTGACATTTATGACAATTGTGACATTTGTGACATCTGTGACATTGGTGACATCTGTGTCATTTTTGACATCTGTGCCATCTGTGACATTTGTGACATCTGTGGCATTTGTGACATTTGTGACATTTGTGACATCTGTGACATTTGTGACATCTGTGACATTTGTGACATCTGTGACATCTGTGGCATTTATGACATCTGTGACATTTGTGACATCTGTGACATTTGTGACATCTGTGACATTGGTGACATCTGTGACATTTGTGACGTTTGTGACATTTGTGACATCTGTGACATTTGTGACATCTGTGACATTTGTGACATCTGTGACATCTGTGACGTTTGTGACATCTGTGACATTTGTGACATTTGTGACATTTGTGACATCTGTGACATCTGTGGCATTTATGACATCTGTGACATTTGTGACATCTGTGACATTTGTGCCATCTGTGACATTGGTGACATTTGTGATATTTGTGCCATCTGTGACATCTGTGACATTTGTGACATTTTTGACATTTGTGACATTTGTGACATTTGTGAAATCTGTGACATTTGTGACATCTGTGACATTTGTGACATCTGCGACATTTGTGACATCTGTGAAATTTGTGACATCTGTGACATATGTGACATCTGTGACATTTGTGACATCTGCGACATTTGTGACATCTGTGACATTTGTGACATCTGTGACATATGTGACATCTGTGACATTTGTGACACCTGTGACATTTGTGACACCTGTGACATTGGTGACATCTGTGACATTTGCGACATCTGTGACATTTGTGACATCTGTGACATTTCTGACATCTGTGACATTTGTAACATTTGTGACATTTGTGACATCTGTGACATTGGTGACATCTGTGCCATTTGTGACATTTGTGACATTTGTGACATCTGTGACATGTGTGACATCTGTGACATCTGTGACATCTGTGACATCTGTGACGTTTGTGACATCTGTGACATCTGTGACATTTGAGACATCTGTGACATTTATGACAATTGTGACATCTGTGACATCTGTGACATTGGTGACATCTGTGACATTTTTGACATCTGTGCCATCTGTGACATTTGTGACATCTGTGGCATTTGTGACATTTGTGACATTTGTGACATCTGTGACATTTGTAACATCTGTGACATTTGTGACATCTGTGACATCTGTGGCATTTATGACATCTGTGACATTTGTGACATCTGTGACATTTGTGACATCTGTGACATTGGTGACATTTGTGACGTTTGTGACATCTGTGACATCTGTGACGTCTGTGACATCTGTGGTATCTGTGACAATTGTGACATCTGTGACATTTGTGACATCTGTAACATTTGTGACATCTGTGACATCTGTGACATCTGTGACATTTGTGACATCTGTGACATTTGTGACATCTGCGACATTTGCGACATCTGTGACATTTGTGACATTTGTGACATCTGTGATATCTGTGACATCTGTGACATGTGTGACATCTGTGACATCTGTGACATTTGTGACCTCTGTGACATTTGCGACATTTGTGACATCTGTGACATTTGTGACATCTGTGACATCTGTGACATTGGTGACATCTGTGACATTTGTGACATTTGTGACATCTGTGACATTTGTGACATCTGTGACATTTGTGACTTCTGTGACATTTGTGACACCTGTGACATCTGTGACATTTGTGACATTTGTGACATCTGTGACATTTGTGACATCTGTGACATTGGTGACATCTGTGAAATTTGTGACTTTTGTGACATCTGTGACATTTGTGACATCTGTGACATTTGTGACATCTGTGACATTTGTGACATTTGTGACATCCGTGACATCTGTGACATTTGTGACATCTGTGACATTGGTGACATCTGTGATATTTGTGACATTTGTGACATCTGTGACATTTGTGACATTTGTGACATCTGTGACATTAGTGACATCTGTGACATCTATGACATTTGTGACATCTGTGACATTTGTGACATCTGTGACATTTGTGACATCTGTGACATTGGTGACATCTGTGATATTTGTGACATTGGTGACATCTGTGACATCTGTGACATTTGTGACATCTGTAACATTGGTGCCATCTGTGACATTTGTGACATTTGTGACATCTGTGACATTTGTGACATGAGTGACATACGTGACATCTGTGACATCTGTGACATTTGTGACATCTTTGACATTTGTGACATTTGTGACATTTGTGACATCTGTGACATATGTGACATCTGTGACATTTGTGACATCTGTGACATTTGTGACATTTGTGACATTTGTGACATCTGTGACATCTGTGACATCTGTGACATTTGTGACATCTGTGACATTTGACATCTGTGACATCTGTGACATTTGTGGCATCTGTGATATTTGTGACACCTGTGACATTTGTGACATCTGTGACATTTGTGACACCTGTGAAATCTGTGACATTTGTGACATCTGTGACATTTGTGACATTTGTGACGTTTGTGACATCTGTGACATTTGTGACAACTGTGACTTCTGTGACATTTGTGACATCTGTGACATTTGTGACATTTGTGACATTTGTGACATTTGTGACGTCTGTGACATATGTGACATCTGTGACATTTGTGACATCTGTGACATTTGTGACATTTGTGACATTTGTGACATCTGTGACATGGGTGACATCTGTGACATCTGTGACATTTGTGACATCTGTGACATCTGTGACATTTGAGACATCTGTGACATTTGTGACATTTGTGACATTTGTGACATCTGTGACATTGGTGACATCTGTGACATTTTTGACATTTGTGCCATCTGTGACATTTGTGAAATCTGTGACATTTGTGACATTTGTGACATCTGTGACATTTGTGACATTTGTGACATTTGTGACATCTGTGACATTTGTAACATCTGTGACTGAAAGAATAAAGAAGCCGACCTGCGATTAATTAATAAAGTAAGCAATAGTAGTAAAAATCGCAGATCAACCCCCCTATCATTTATACACCACGGCAGCTCTGAAAAACTCTTTCTTTACTCACCGCGATTGCTGAACTAGCTCAAATATCGGCGGCCTTAGATCGTAGGTTCAAACCATCAGCTGTTTACCCTGGAATGTTTTCAAAAGAGGAAAGGAAAATGGAAATGGGCGCCAGAAATCAAAAGATTTCAAATAATAAGAAAAATAAACTACAAGTGACTAGCGTTTAATTAATCAGCAATAAAAAGTTTTGAAATGTCAGTAGTAAATAATCAGAATAATTAAAATGTAAATAATGTAATAACAAAATTGTGTATCTTAACTGAAGGTTGCGACACGCATAAAATTAAGAACCCCTTTCGGGCTATTTTAATATTTTTACCAAAAAACATTCGTGGGATAAGCTTATCACAGTCATCTAATAAAACCTTCTGTTAGGCTATTGAAAATAAGTAAACGTGACTGTACCTTTTCAAAGGGTGGAAATACACATCAAAATAGCCACTTTAAAAACTGAGCATAAAAATTTAAATATTAAAATAGGTAAATGTAAGAATTTAAACATTACTTGCTAATAATTGCGAAACGCATGCATTTAATTTTTAAATATTGACGGGTTAAACTGTATAAATGTAAAATCCAGGTATTGAACATACGAAAAATCCCGGATAGCACAACCAAGCTCGCCCCTCCAACGCCCACAAACTGCAAACATAAAGACGCCGGCTGGGGGTTGCTACACCCTCGTGAACAGCACATAATGGACGAAGTCGCCGTGGATGCCCGGTGATTACAGCGGCAATATCCACACCTTGCAGCAAAAACGAAGAACGCCAGCAAGTGTCGAAAATGCGATAAGGCTTGGCCTCCGAGATAAGTTCGTGGTTGAAATTGATAATTAAGAGGTGACGTTAAAAAATAACGTCAAAGAAAGAGCTAATAAAAAAACGGGAAATTACTACAATTGAATATCAAACCAAGTAGCGTAAACATACCTGATTCCATTAATCAGCCCTTAGAAAATACACTGCTCATTAAAATTGGTTGCGCGCACGTAATTTGACATAATTAACATAAAATCTCGGCCGCGAGAAATGCGCCGTTCGAGGCGAAAAGAATGAGTGGCTCGGACAAAAATTTCGTTTCCTCGAGGAAGGCTCGCACTCTGATAAGAGATAGCGGAGGTCGAGAGGGCATTGCGCAAACGATAAGAACTTGATGCAGGTACAAAATGCGTTGGTTTGGAAAATTGAAGAATTTGAAATGCAAAAGGATTTCTAATTCAACTAAAAATATACAGGTTAAGCCTAAAATAGTTGGATAAATGACGAAACAATTAGTCTAAGCCAAAAAATTGTTTCATGACATATGTGACATCTGTGACATCTGTGACATTTGTGACATCTTTGACATTTGTGACATTTGTGACATTTGTGACATCTGTGACATTTGTGACATCTGTGACATTTGTGACATCTGCGACATTTGTGACATCTGTGACATTTGTGACATTTGTGACATCTGTGACATCTGTGACATCTGTGACATTTGTGACATTTTTGACATTTGTGACATTTATGACATTTGTGAAATCTGTGACATTTGTGACATCTGTGACATTTGTGACATCTGCGACATTTGTGACATCTGTGACATTTGTGACATCTGTGACATATGTGAGATCTGTGACATTTGTGACACCTGTGACATTTGTGACACCTGTGACATTGGTGACATCTGTGACATTTGCGACATCTGTGACATTTGTGACATCTGTGACATTTCTGACATCTGTGACATTTGTAACATTTGTGACATTTGTGACATCTGTGACATTGGTGACATCTGTGCCATTTGTGACATTTGTGACATTTGTGACATCTGTGACATGTGTGACATCTGTGACATCTGTGACATCTGTGACATCTGTGACGTTTGTGACATCTGTGACATCTGTGACATTTGAGACATCTGTGACATTTATGACAATTGTGACATTTGTGACATCTGTGACATTGGTGACATCTGTGTCATTTTTGACATCTGTGCCATCTGTGACATTTGTGACATCTGTGGCATTTGTGACATTTGTGACATTTGTGACATCTGTGACATTTGTGACATCTGTGACATCTGTGACATTTGTGACATCTGTGACATTTGTGACATCTGTGACATTGGTGACATCTGTGACATTTGTGACGTTTGTGACATTTGTGACATCTGTGACATTTGTGACATCTGTGACATTTGTGACATCTGTGACATCTGTGACGTTTGTGACATCTGTGACATTTGTGACATTTGTGACATTTGTGACATCTGTGACATTTGTGACATCTGTGACATCTGTGGCATTTATGACATCTGTGACATTTGTGACATCTGTGACATTTGTGACATCTGTGACATTGGTGACATTTGTGATATTTGTGCCATCTGTGACATCTGTGACATTTGTGACATTTTTGACATTTGTGACATTTGTGACATTTGTGAAATCTGTGACATTTGTGACATCTGTGACATTTGTGACATCTCCGACATTTGTGACATCTGTGACATTTGTGACATCTGTGACATATGTGACATCTGTGACATTTGTGACATCTGCGACATTTGTGACATCTGTGACATTTGTGACATCTGTGACATATGTGACATCTGTGACATTTGTGACACCTGTGACATTTGTGACACCTGTGACATTGGTGACATCTGTGACATTTGCGACATCTGTGACATTTGTGACATCTGTGACATTTGTGACATTTGTGACGTTTGTGACATCTGTGACATTTGTGACAACTGTGACTTCTGTGACATTTGTGACATCTGTGACATTTGTGACATTTGTGACATTTGTGACATTTGTGACGTCTGTGACATATGTGACATCTGTGACATTTGTGACATCTGTGACATTTGTGACATTTGTGACATTTGTGACATCTGTGACATGGGTGACATCTGTGACATCTGTGACATTTGTGACATCTGTGACATCTGTGACATTTGAGACATCTGTGACATTTGTGACATTTGTGACATTTGTGACATCTGTGACATTGGTGACATCTGTGACATTTTTGACATTTGTGCCATCTGTGACATTTGTGAAATCTGTGACATTTGTGACATTTGTGACATCTGTGACATTTGTGACATTTGTGACATTTGTGACATCTGTGACATTTGTAACATCTGTGACTGAAAGAATAAAGAAGCCGACCTGCGATTAATTAATAAAGTAAGCAATAGTAGTAAAAATCGCAGATCAACCCCCCTATCATTTATACACCACGGCAGCTCTGAAAAACTCTTTCTTTACTCACCGCGATTGCTGAACTAGCTCAAATATCGGCGGCCTTAGATCGTAGGTTCAAACCATCAGCTGTTTACCCTGGAATGTTTTCAAAAGAGGAAAGGAAAATGGAAATGGGCGCCAGAAATCAAAAGATTTCAAATAATAAGAAAAATAAACTACAAGTGACTAGCGTTTAATTAATCAGCAATAAAAAGTTTTGAAATGTCAGTAGTAAATAATCAGAATAATTAAAATGTAAATAATGTAATAACAAAATTGTGTATCTTAACTGAAGGTTGCGACACGCATAAAATTAAGAACCCCTTTCGGGCTATTTTAATATTTTTACCAAAAAACATTCGTGGGATAAGCTTATCACAGTCATCTAATAAAACCTTCTGTTAGGCTATTGAAAATAAGTAAACGTGACTGTACCTTTTCAAAGGGTGGAAATACACATCAAAATAGCCACTTTAAAAACTGAGCATAAAAATTTAAATATTAAAATAGGTAAATGTAAGAATTTAAACATTACTTGCTAATAATTGCGAAACGTATGCATTTAATTTTTAAATATTGACGGGTTAAACTGTATAAATGTAAAATCCAGGTATTGAACATACGAAAAATCCCGGATAGCACAACCAAGCTCGCCCCTCCAACGCCCACAAACTGCAAACATAAAGACGCCGGCTGGGGGTTGCTACACCCTCGTGAACAGCACATAATGGACGAAGTCGCCGTGGATGCCCGGTGATTACAGCGGCAATATCCACACCTTGCAGCAAAAACGAAGAACGCCAGCAAGTGTCGAAAATGCGATAAGGCTTGGCCTCCGAGATAAGTTCGTGGTTGAAATTGATAATTAAGAGGTGACGTTAAAAAATAACGTCAAAGAAAGAGCTAATAAAAAAACGGGAAATTACTACAATTGAATATCAAACCAAGTAGCGTAAACATACCTGATTCCATTAATCAGCCCTTAGAAAATACACTGCTCATTAAAATTGGTTGCGCGCAAGTAATTTGACATAATTAACATAAAATCTCGGCCGCGAGAAATGCGCCGTTCGAGGCGAAAAGAATGAGTGGCTCGGACAAAAATTTCGTTTCCTCGAGGAAGGCTCGCACTCTGATAAGAGATAGCGGAGGTCGAGAGGGCATTGCGCAAACGATAAGAACTTGATGCAGGTACAAAATGCGTTGGTTTGGAAAATTGAAGAATTTGAAATGCAAAAGGATTTCTAATTCAACTAAAAATATACAGGTTAAGCCTAAAATAGTTGGATAAATGACGAAACAATTAGTCTAAGCCAAAAAATTGTTTCATGACATATGTGACATCTGTGACATCTGTGACATTTGTGACATCTTTGACATTTGTGACATTTGTGACATTTGTGACATCTGTGACATTTGTGACATCTGTGACATTTGTGACATCTGCGACATTTGTGACATCTGTGACATTTGTGACATTTGTGACATCTGTGACATCTGTGACATCTGTGACATTTGTGACATTTTTGACATTTGTGACATTTATGACATTTGTGAAATCTGTGACATTTGTGACATCTGTGACATTTGTGACATCTGCGACATTTGTGACATCTGTGACATTTGTGACATCTGTGACATATGTGAGATCTGTGACATTTGTGACACCTGTGACATTTGTGACACCTGTGACATTGGTGACATCTGTGACATTTGCGACATCTGTGACATTTGTGACATCTGTGACATTTCTGACATCTGTGACATTTGTAACATTTGTGACATTTGTGACATCTGTGACATTGGTGACATCTGTGCCATTTGTGACATTTGTGACATTTGTGACATCTGTGACATGTGTGACATCTGTGACATCTGTGACATCTGTGACATCTGTGACGTTTGTGACATCTGTGACATCTGTGACATTTGAGACATCTGTGACATTTATGACAATTGTGACATTTGTGACATTTGTGACATCCGTGACATTTTTGACATCGGTGACATCTGTGACATTTGTGACATCTGTGACATTTGTGACCTCTGTGACATTTGTGACATTTGTGACATCTGTGACATTTGTGACATCTGTGACATTGGTGACATCTGTACCATTTGTGACATTTGTGACATTTGTGACATCTTTGACATTTGTGACATCTGTGACATCTGTGACATTTGTGACATCTGTGACATTTGTGACCTCTGTGACATTTGTGACATTTGTGACATCTGTGACATTTGTGACATCTGTGACATTGGTGACATCTGTGACATTTGTGACATTTGTGACATCTGTGACATTTGTGACATCTGTGACATTTGTGACTTCTGTGACATTTGTGACACCTGTGACATCTGTGACATTTGTGACATCTGTGACATTGGTGACATCTGTGACATTTGTGACATTTGTGACATCTGTGACATCTGTGACATTTGTGACATCTGTGACATTTGTGACCTCTGTGACATTTGTGACATTTGTGACATCTGTGACATTTGTGACATCTGTGACATTGGTGACATCTGTGACATTTGTGACATTTGTGACATCTGTGACATTTGTGACATCTGTGACATTTGTGACTTCTGTGACATTTGTGACACCTGTGACATCTGTGACATTTGTGACATCTGTGACATTGGTGACATCTGTGTCATTTTTGACATCTGTGCCATCTGTGACATTTGTGACATCTGTGGCATTTGTGACATTTGTGACATTTGTGACATCTGTGACATTTGTGACATCTGTGACATTTGTGACATCTGTGACATCTGTGGCATTTATGACATCTGTGACATTTGTGACATCTGTGACATTTGTGACATCTGTGACATTGGTGACATCTGTGACATTTGTGACGTTTGTGACATTTGTGACATCTGTGACATTTGTGACATCTGTGACGTTTGTGACATCTGTGACATTTGTGACATTTGTGACATTTGTGACATCTGTGACATCTGTGGCATTTATGACATCTGTGACATTTGTGACATCTGTGACATTTGTGCCATCTGTGACATTGGTGACATTTGTGATATTTGTGCCATCTGTGACATCTGTGACATTTGTGACATTTTTGACATTTGTGACATTTGTGACATTTGTGAAATCTGTGACATTTGTGACATCTGTGACATTTGTGACATCTGTAACATATGTGACATCTGTGCCATTTGTGACATTTGTGACATTTGTGACATCTGTGACATGTGTGACATCTGTGACATCTGTGACATCTGTGACATCTGTGACGTTTGTGACATCTGTGACATCTGTGACATTTGAGACATCTGTGACATTTATGACAATTGTGACATTTGTGACATCTGTGACATTGGTGACATCTGTGTCATTTTTGACATCTGTGCCATCTGTGACATTTGTGACATCTGTGGCATTTGTGACATTTGTGACATTTGTGACATCTGTGACATTTGTGACATCTGTGACATTTGTGACATCTGTGACATCTGTGGCATTTATGACATCTGTGACATTTGTGACATCTGTGACATTTGTGACATCTGTGACATTGGTGACATCTGTGACATTTGTGACGTTTGTGACATTTGTGACATCTGTGACATTTGTGACATCTGTGACATTTGTGACATCTGTGACATCTGTGACGTTTGTGACATCTGTGACATTTGTGACATTTGTGACATTTGTGACATCTGTGACATCTGTGGCATTTATGACATCTGTGACATTTGTGACATCTGTGACATTTGTGCCATCTGTGACATTGGTGACATTTGTGATATTTGTGCCATCTGTGACATCTGTGACATTTGTGACATTTTTGACATTTGTGACATTTGTGACATTTGTGAAATCTGTGACATTTGTGACATCTGTGACATTTGTGACATCTGCGACATTTGTGACATCTGTGAAATTTGTGACATCTGTGACATATGTGACATCTGTGACATTTGTGACATCTGCGACATTTGTGACATCTGTGACATTTGTGACATCTGTGACATATGTGACATCTGTGACATTTGTGACACCTGTGACATTTGTGACACCTGTGACATTGGTGACATCTGTGACATTTGCGACATCTGTGACATTTGTGACATCTGTGACATTTCTGACATCTGTGACATTTGTAACATTTGTGACATTTGTGACATCTGTGACATTGGTGACATCTGTGCCATTTGTGACATTTGTGACATTTGTGACATCTGTGACATGTGTGACATCTGTGACATCTGTGACATCTGTGACATCTGTGACGTTTGTGACATCTGTGACATCTGTGACATTTGAGACATCTGTGACATTTATGACAATTGTGACATCTGTGACATCTGTGACATTGGTGACATCTGTGACATTTTTGACATCTGTGCCATCTGTGACATTTGTGACATCTGTGGCATTTGTGACATTTGTGACATTTGTGACATCTGTGACATTTGTAACATCTGTGACATTTGTGACATCTGTGACATCTGTGGCATTTATGACATCTGTGACATTTGTGACATCTGTGACATTTGTGACATCTGTGACATTGGTGACATTTGTGACGTTTGTGACATCTGTGACATCTGTGACGTCTGTGACATCTGTGGTATCTGTGACAATTGTGACATCTGTGACATTTGTGACATCTGTAACATTTGTGACATCTGTGACATCTGTGACATCTGTGACATTTGTGACATCTGTGACATTTGTGACATCTGCGACATTTGCGACATCTGTGACATTTGTGACATTTGTGACATCTGTGATATCTGTGACATCTGTGACATGTGTGACATCTGTGACATCTGTGACATTTGTGACCTCTGTGACATTTGCGACATTTGTGACATCTGTGACATTTGTGACATCTGTGACATCTGTGACATTGGTGACATCTGTGACATTTGTGACATTTGTGACATCTGTGACATTTGTGACATCTGTGACATTTGTGACTTCTGTGACATTTGTGACACCTGTGACATCTGTGACATTTGTGACATTTGTGACATCTGTGACATTTGTGACATCTGTGACATTGGTGACATCTGTGAAATTTGTGACTTTTGTGACATCTGTGACATTTGTGACATCTGTGACATTTGTGACATCTGTGACATTTGTGACATTTGTGACATCCGTGACATCTGTGACATTTGTGACATCTGTGACATTGGTGACATCTGTGATATTTGTGACATTTGTGACATCTGTGACATTTGTGACATTTGTGACATCTGTGACATTAGTGACATCTGTGACATCTATGACATTTGTGACATCTGTGACATTTGTGACATCTGTGACATTTGTGACATCTGTGACATTGGTGACATCTGTGATATTTGTGACATTGGTGACATCTGTGACATCTGTGACATTTGTGACATCTGTAACATTGGTGCCATCTGTGACATTTGTGACATTTGTGACATCTGTGACATTTGTGACATGAGTGACATACGTGACATCTGTGACATCTGTGACATTTGTGACATCTTTGACATTTGTGACATTTGTGACATTTGTGACATCTGTGACATATGTGACATCTGTGACATTTGTGACATCTGTGACATTTGTGACATTTGTGACATTTGTGACATCTGTGACATCTGTGACATCTGTGACATTTGTGACATCTGTGACATTTGACATCTGTGACATCTGTGACATTTGTGGCATCTGTGATATTTGTGACACCTGTGACATTTGTGACATCTGTGACATTTGTGACACCTGTGAAATCTGTGACATTTGTGACATCTGTGACATTTGTGACATTTGTGACGTTTGTGACATCTGTGACATTTGTGACAACTGTGACTTCTGTGACATTTGTGACATCTGTGACATTTGTGACATTTGTGACATTTGTGACATTTGTGACGTCTGTGACATATGTGACATCTGTGACATTTGTGACATCTGTGACATTTGTGACATTTGTGACATTTGTGACATCTGTGACATGGGTGACATCTGTGACATCTGTGACATTTGTGACATCTGTGACATCTGTGACATTTGAGACATCTGTGACATTTGTGACATTTGTGACATTTGTGACATCTGTGACATTGGTGACATCTGTGACATTTTTGACATTTGTGCCATCTGTGACATTTGTGAAATCTGTGACATTTGTGACATTTGTGACATCTGTGACATTTGTGACATTTGTGACATTTGTGACATCTGTGACATTTGTAACATCTGTGACTGAAAGAATAAAGAAGCCGACCTGCGATTAATTAATAAAGTAAGCAATAGTAGTAAAAATCGCAGATCAACCCCCCTATCATTTATACACCACGGCAGCTCTGAAAAACTCTTTCTTTACTCACCGCGATTGCTGAACTAGCTCAAATATCGGCGGCCTTAGATCGTAGGTTCAAACCATCAGCTGTTTACCCTGGAATGTTTTCAAAAGAGGAAAGGAAAATGGAAATGGGCGCCAGAAATCAAAAGATTTCAAATAATAAGAAAAATAAACTACAAGTGACTAGCGTTTAATTAATCAGCAATAAAAAGTTTTGAAATGTCAGTAGTAAATAATCAGAATAATTAAAATGTAAATAATGTAATAACAAAATTGTGTATCTTAACTGAAGGTTGCGACACGCATAAAATTAAGAACCCCTTTCGGGCTATTTTAATATTTTTACCAAAAAACATTCGTGGGATAAGCTTATCACAGTCATCTAATAAAACCTTCTGTTAGGCTATTGAAAATAAGTAAACGTGACTGTACCTTTTCAAAGGGTGGAAATACACATCAAAATAGCCACTTTAAAAACTGAGCATAAAAATTTAAATATTAAAATAGGTAAATGTAAGAATTTAAACATTACTTGCTAATAATTGCGAAACGCATGCATTTAATTTTTAAATATTGACGGGTTAAACTGTATAAATGTAAAATCCAGGTATTGAACATACGAAAAATCCCGGATAGCACAACCAAGCTCGCCCCTCCAACGCCCACAAACTGCAAACATAAAGACGCCGGCTGGGGGTTGCTACACCCTCGTGAACAGCACATAATGGACGAAGTCGCCGTGGATGCCCGGTGATTACAGCGGCAATATCCACACCTTGCAGCAAAAACGAAGAACGCCAGCAAGTGTCGAAAATGCGATAAGGCTTGGCCTCCGAGATAAGTTCGTGGTTGAAATTGATAATTAAGAGGTGACGTTAAAAAATAACGTCAAAGAAAGAGCTAATAAAAAAACGGGAAATTACTACAATTGAATATCAAACCAAGTAGCGTAAACATACCTGATTCCATTAATCAGCCCTTAGAAAATACACTGCTCATTAAAATTGGTTGCGCGCACGTAATTTGACATAATTAACATAAAATCTCGGCCGCGAGAAATGCGCCGTTCGAGGCGAAAAGAATGAGTGGCTCGGACAAAAATTTCGTTTCCTCGAGGAAGGCTCGCACTCTGATAAGAGATAGCGGAGGTCGAGAGGGCATTGCGCAAACGATAAGAACTTGATGCAGGTACAAAATGCGTTGGTTTGGAAAATTGAAGAATTTGAAATGCAAAAGGATTTCTAATTCAACTAAAAATATACAGGTTAAGCCTAAAATAGTTGGATAAATGACGAAACAATTAGTCTAAGCCAAAAAATTGTTTCATGACATATGTGACATCTGTGACATCTGTGACATTTGTGACATCTTTGACATTTGTGACATTTGTGACATTTGTGACATCTGTGACATTTGTGACATCTGTGACATTTGTGACATCTGCGACATTTGTGACATCTGTGACATTTGTGACATTTGTGACATCTGTGACATCTGTGACATCTGTGACATTTGTGACATTTTTGACATTTGTGACATTTATGACATTTGTGAAATCTGTGACATTTGTGACATCTGTGACATTTGTGACATCTGCGACATTTGTGACATCTGTGACATTTGTGACATCTGTGACATATGTGAGATCTGTGACATTTGTGACACCTGTGACATTTGTGACACCTGTGACATTGGTGACATCTGTGACATTTGCGACATCTGTGACATTTGTGACATCTGTGACATTTCTGACATCTGTGACATTTGTAACATTTGTGACATTTGTGACATCTGTGACATTGGTGACATCTGTGCCATTTGTGACATTTGTGACATTTGTGACATCTGTGACATGTGTGACATCTGTGACATCTGTGACATCTGTGACATCTGTGACGTTTGTGACATCTGTGACATCTGTGACATTTGAGACATCTGTGACATTTATGACAATTGTGACATTTGTGACATCTGTGACATTGGTGACATCTGTGTCATTTTTGACATCTGTGCCATCTGTGACATTTGTGACATCTGTGGCATTTGTGACATTTGTGACATTTGTGACATCTGTGACATTTGTGACATCTGTGACATCTGTGACATTTGTGACATCTGTGACATTTGTGACATCTGTGACATTGGTGACATCTGTGACATTTGTGACGTTTGTGACATTTGTGACATCTGTGACATTTGTGACATCTGTGACATTTGTGACATCTGTGACATCTGTGACGTTTGTGACATCTGTGACATTTGTGACATTTGTGACATTTGTGACATCTGTGACATTTGTGACATCTGTGACATCTGTGGCATTTATGACATCTGTGACATTTGTGACATCTGTGACATTTGTGACATCTGTGACATTGGTGACATTTGTGATATTTGTGCCATCTGTGACATCTGTGACATTTGTGACATTTTTGACATTTGTGACATTTGTGACATTTGTGAAATCTGTGACATTTGTGACATCTGTGACATTTGTGACATCTCCGACATTTGTGACATCTGTGACATTTGTGACATCTGTGACATATGTGACATCTGTGACATTTGTGACATCTGCGACATTTGTGACATCTGTGACATTTGTGACATCTGTGACATATGTGACATCTGTGACATTTGTGACACCTGTGACATTTGTGACACCTGTGACATTGGTGACATCTGTGACATTTGCGACATCTGTGACATTTGTGACATCTGTGACATTTGTGACATTTGTGACGTTTGTGACATCTGTGACATTTGTGACAACTGTGACTTCTGTGACATTTGTGACATCTGTGACATTTGTGACATTTGTGACATTTGTGACATTTGTGACGTCTGTGACATATGTGACATCTGTGACATTTGTGACATCTGTGACATTTGTGACATTTGTGACATTTGTGACATCTGTGACATGGGTGACATCTGTGACATCTGTGACATTTGTGACATCTGTGACATCTGTGACATTTGAGACATCTGTGACATTTGTGACATTTGTGACATTTGTGACATCTGTGACATTGGTGACATCTGTGACATTTTTGACATTTGTGCCATCTGTGACATTTGTGAAATCTGTGACATTTGTGACATTTGTGACATCTGTGACATTTGTGACATTTGTGACATTTGTGACATCTGTGACATTTGTAACATCTGTGACTGAAAGAATAAAGAAGCCGACCTGCGATTAATTAATAAAGTAAGCAATAGTAGTAAAAATCGCAGATCAACCCCCCTATCATTTATACACCACGGCAGCTCTGAAAAACTCTTTCTTTACTCACCGCGATTGCTGAACTAGCTCAAATATCGGCGGCCTTAGATCGTAGGTTCAAACCATCAGCTGTTTACCCTGGAATGTTTTCAAAAGAGGAAAGGAAAATGGAAATGGGCGCCAGAAATCAAAAGATTTCAAATAATAAGAAAAATAAACTACAAGTGACTAGCGTTTAATTAATCAGCAATAAAAAGTTTTGAAATGTCAGTAGTAAATAATCAGAATAATTAAAATGTAAATAATGTAATAACAAAATTGTGTATCTTAACTGAAGGTTGCGACACGCATAAAATTAAGAACCCCTTTCGGGCTATTTTAATATTTTTACCAAAAAACATTCGTGGGATAAGCTTATCACAGTCATCTAATAAAACCTTCTGTTAGGCTATTGAAAATAAGTAAACGTGACTGTACCTTTTCAAAGGGTGGAAATACACATCAAAATAGCCACTTTAAAAACTGAGCATAAAAATTTAAATATTAAAATAGGTAAATGTAAGAATTTAAACATTACTTGCTAATAATTGCGAAACGTATGCATTTAATTTTTAAATATTGACGGGTTAAACTGTATAAATGTAAAATCCAGGTATTGAACATACGAAAAATCCCGGATAGCACAACCAAGCTCGCCCCTCCAACGCCCACAAACTGCAAACATAAAGACGCCGG
>CALNHX010010696.1:0-38014 GCA_940337035.1 Agriotes lineatus | reverse complement strand
TTACAAAAAATTGCTACTAGAATTCTTACCTTCTAAACTATAAATTTCGAATTTTAAACTTGAAATTGTAACCTCAAGTAAAGATACCTAATTTTAAACGAGGAAATGTTACTTGTAACTTAAAAATCTCAACTTTTAAACTGCAAATTGCTACCTTTAATCATAAATCTCAATTTTTAAACCAAAAATCTCGACTTTTAAACCTATGTCTATTTTTAACCAGAAATTTTAACTTTAATGTAGAAGGGTCTATTTAGAAACTGGACATTTTTACTTGAAACTAGAAATTTCGACTTAATCACCAATTTCTACTTTTAAACTAGAAATGTCAACTTTTAGAGTGGAACTCTTTACTTTGAAACTAGAGATTAATTTGTAAAACAAGAAAGTTTTACGTTTAAATTAGAAATCCCTATTTTTTACAAAAAATTGCTACTAGAATTCTTACCTTCTAAACTATAAATTTCGAATTTTAAACTTGAAATTGTAACCTCAAGTAGAGATACCTAATTTTAAACGAGGAAATGTTACTTGTAACCTAAAAATCTCAACTTTTAAACTGCAAATTGCTACCTTTAATCATAAATCTCAATTTTTAAACCAAAAATCTCGATTTTTAAACCTATGTCTATTTTTAACCAGAAATTTTAACTTTAATGTAGAAAAGTCTGTTGGGGAGCCTCTCAGTTTTCCGTTATGTTTGGAAAATTCCTGATTGCTAGCTCGCCTTGGACGTTAATGGACTGTATTGATTTTCTTTACTAAATAATGCACTCGTTGAAAGCAAAGTAAAGTAATTTATTGCCATAACTTAACACACAAACATTTGAACATTTAAAACAAAGAATTAGCTTTCGCGGTGTGGACCGGTTCGCGTGCTGCCACGTTGACAGAAGGAACGTAAGTGAAGCGGCGAGGCGAAGCCCGCTCAAGTTCTGAAAATGCGCATAGTAAATACGCCACTGCAAGCGAGGCGGCACAATTTTATGAAACACTTAACATACCGCCCGCCTTGGAAAGGGTAACCTTTCAAATAACAACAGTACAAAATTGACATGTAACATCTAGAGTAAGACATGTAAATAGATCAAACATATAAGCATGACAATACATAGATCTTAAGGTAATACAAGAAAACCCGAACAATGGATAGCCAAAAGGCTTTACGAAACACTGCGCAAGACGCTAACGTACTAGTTCACAACACTAGGTAGCGGGCACAATTTGGCGAAGGATCGCTTTACGATCCCTGACACAGTTCTCACTGACGCCACACGCGTAACGAAGTCAAGGCCAGGGTGCAGCTCGGTGACCCGGCCTAACCTCCACTTCAGAGGGGGAAGATTGTCATCCTTGATGAGGACCATGGAACCAGGCTGGAGGTCCGAAAGGTGTGTGCGCCATTTGGTGCGCTGTTGGAGTTCCGAGATGTACTCTTTACTCCATCTTTTCCATACATTCTGGTGGAGCTGTTGTATTCTTTGGTATCTAGACAGCCGAGACTCGGCTATCTCAGTAACGTTGGGGTCAGGCAGTGACACCAAAGGACGACCGATCAGAAAATGAGCAGGAGTCAAAGGCTGAAGGTCGTTTGGATCAGCGGACAAAGGAGACAGGGGTCGGGAGTTTAAGGTCGCTTCCACCTGTGCTAGCAAAGTGCAAAATTCATCGTAATTTAGACTAGCGTTACCTATAACGCGCCGTATGTGATGTTTGGAGGACTTAATTCCGGCCTCCCACAATCCGCCAAAGTGGGGACTGTGCGCGGGTATAAAATGCCAAGCTACTCCGTCGCTCGCGACTGATTCGGAAATAGAAAGGCCTTGTTCCGCAAGAAAATTGCCTAATTCGATTAATTCGGAATTAGCGCCGACAAAATTAGTGCCATTGTCTGAATAGACATGTAGCTGTTTGCCTCGACGAGCTACAAACCGGCGAAAAGCCATTAAGAAGGCTTCAGTAGAAAGGTCAGCGACCAATTCAAGGTGCACTGCTTTTGTGACAAAACAAACGAATAGACAAAGGTAGGACTTTACTAGTTTAGAACCACGTCCTTTGCGATCCTTTATCATGAACGGTCCACCATAATCGATACCAGTTGTATGAAATGGGGGCGATGATTGAATACGAGAGGCTGGCAGATCTCCCATTATGGGTTCGGTTAACTTAGGAGAAAATCTAAAACACCGCAAGATTTGATGAACCACTTGCTTGACTATATTTCTGCCAGAGGTGATCCAATATCGTTCTCTGAGATTAGCTAACAGCATTTGAGGTCCGGCATGGAGAAGCCGAAGATGCTCATGCGAAACTAGGAGTTTGGCGAATGGATGTTTGCCAGAAATCACTAGAGGAAACTTCTTGTCAAAAGGTAATTGAGAGTTGTGGAGCCTACCACCAACTATTAGCAGTCCCTTGGAATCCAGAAAGGGATTCAAGGATATCAAAGCAGAAGATTGTTTCACAGGCTTGTTCTGTGACAACAGCTTAAATTCGTCAGGAAATGACTCACGTTGTGAAAACCTTGCAAGCCTTACAAGGGTTGCTTGCAGTTCATCTGTAGAAAGGGGCCCAGAAAGGCGATCAGCTTTGGGGGTCCGCGCATTGTTATAAAAACGAAAGCAATAAGCTGTAACTCGTTGTAAGCGAGCCAAACTTGAATACTGATTGAACGGAAATGGTTCAACAGAGGTTACAGAAAAACTCTGAACTTCTTTTTTGAATTCTGGAAGCTCAGCACGAACATGTCTGGAAGTAGGCCAAGATGCCTCACCTTCGCTTAGCCAGGCGGAACCATGCCACCAAAGGCTTAATTCTTTTAAGACTCCGTGGTGGGGTAGATAATAGGATATCTCGTTTAAATTAGGGTTTGAAACGGACACATGACCTAATTCAGAATATTCATTCATGAAATTCGAATAGCGATTGGACAAGTCAGGGTTCGCTTGTAACCGCTTCTCTAATGATAAGAATCTTTTCTGAGCGATTTGCAATGAATCACCCAATACCTCTACAGGTTCCTTGAGAGGGATAGAGACAACGAATCGACCATTCGCTTCTCGTTGAGTATTTTGCACGAAATGTGCCTCACAGGCGTTCTCTTCATTTGTGCGGACCTTTTCCTCTGGGTAATGTTCGAGTTGCCAAAACCTAGCAATGGGATCAGAAGCATCCTTGATTGTGTCAAGATTGCACTGTACAGGGTACGCAGAAGGGGGGCCTGTAGGGCCAGAAACAATCCAGCCAAAACGAGTTTTTAGGAGGATGGGAAGATTTGGGCCTAGACCAATTTGTCCAATACAAAGGAGCTGCCAGAAAATGGGCGAACCAATCAGAATGTCGATGGTGCCCGGTTGGTCGTAGGACAGATCTGATAACTTGATGTTATCAGGAACCTTGAAACTGTTTCGCTGGACACGAAAACTTGGGGTTGTACCTGTAATCTCATCGAGAACAAGACAGGATAGACCAATACTGTATGAGGTGTGAGGGGCTTGCAGCTTGATATCACACCTAGCTTTGATTTGAGAAGTAGCTTTACTTAAGCCAGAAACAGTAACGTTGACTTCGCGAGTTGGAAGCTTCAACCTTTTACACAAATCTGAACGTATGAAGTTCGATTGGGAACCGGAATCCAGCAGGATTCGCACAACGTGAGGCGTACCATCATCCGCGATGAGTTTAGCGGTAGCCGTAGGTAAGAGTACCTGCAAAGCATTCGAACAGAATGCCGAAATCGATTGATTTAGTTCAACAGGGGTTTCTGCTGACACCGCAGATCCTGGTTGACTAGAAGAAGCATTTTGAGATTTGTCCTCATGAAGAAGGGTGTTGTGCCTTGATTTGCACTTTCTACACGTATATTTGGAGCTACAGCGGCTCGAAAGGTGACCCTGAGTTAGGCAATTAAAGCATACACGGAGCTCTTTTGCCTTTGAATTTCTGTCAAGAGAAGACAGCTTGACAAACTTATCGCATTTGTACAAAGGATGAAATCCTTTACAAAATGGACACAAAGGGGTACCCGACACAAATGATTTCGAATGTACCTTGGAAGACTTTTCGGGTACAAGCTTAATATTTTTTACTTCCAGAGTTTCTAGAAGATTTGCTGTGTTTTGCAGAAATTTCTTGAACTCGTCAAGATTAGGCAGGTCAGAACTTGACCGGTTTCTAAGGACCTCCCATTCACGGAATGTCGTGGGGTCCAGTTTTTTAGAAACAACATAAATGATAACAACATCAAGAAGCTCGCTTTCGGTTGCTAACGATTTGATTGCTGTAAAATGTTTGAATAACATATCGCTAATCGTACGTAATTTAGTTGCAGATTCCTTACTGCACGATTCAAGTTCGAATATAGCATTGAGGTGGTTATGAATCAGAATTTTTGGATCATTGTAACGATTACACAATGCATCCCAAGCTAGAATATAATTACTCGCAGTAAACTCTAAACTTTTTATAATTTGGCTTGCATCACCCTGTAAACTAGCCTTTAAGTAATGCAGCCTTTGAATATTAGTTAGCGTTTGATTCTCATGAATTAAACTAATAAAAATCTCACGAAATTCCAACCACTCTGACACGTTCCCTGAATATCTGGGAATCGAGATGGTAGGAAGGCGTACAGCTCGATTATTGCAATGCGAACTGCAATTTGAATGCGTTGATCTCACGCTACCATTAGGAGATCCAGAACGATCTGGTGCAACATCAGACTGTTTGTTGTATTCATTAATCAAACATTCAGCTTGTGAAATTGCAAGAAAATAAGAGTCTTCAAATTCGACTTGTTGCTGCATTTCAGATTCTACATCCTTACTGTTTTCTAAAATTTGTTCATGAACCGCATAATATTCTGATAACACGGCGGCTATAGCATCCAATCTTTTCTGCAATTGAACAATCTGAGCGCTAGATAAGAATTGATCTTCATCTTGAACTGTTTGCAACGATTGCACGTAATTTGCGAAACGCGTAAGCTTGCCCTTGATAGAGCCACGTGCTCTTACAAGCGGATCCATAATTGTTGAAATTAAACCAGTTTAACAGATAGAACTAACTCTCGTACGCCCCTGGCGCGGAATTTTGTTTACAACGCAAGACAGCTGCCACGACGCGAGATTAACTTGGCGCTAACGACGCAGAAAACGGCCCTGTTACAACTCGAGATTAACTTGTGAATGATTCGACTGCAATATGACACATGCAGGGGATATTGTACTAGCGCACAAACGAAATAGCTTGGCATTTCACGCAATTAAAAATGTTTATATGACTCATAAACCATTTGTTTACGCAATAATACGCAGCTGAAATTATGCACATGCATAACACAGATGATAGAAAACCAAATTCATGCATAGGAAATCTCACAAAGGAAATTAGGCTTACATTGATATTGTTGTGTGTGCCGCCTTTTGACTTGTTGTGGCTTGAACTGCCGTCTGGTCTGCAGCTGGCTGCCCACCTGCACGAACCTGGCGCGAAACTCGGCGTTTGGCTATCTCGCTCTCACGTTGCTAGCACCGTCTGCTGTCTTCCTTCCTCTCGTTAGGGATGAATTTAACACGATTGAAACTGCGTGTTGCACTTACTAGCCTTGTACAACTGCGATTCCGGGCCGATGATCCATGCGGCTCGAAGGAACAATGTTGGGGAGCCTCTCAGTTTTCCGTTATGTTTGGAAAATTCCTGATTGCTAGCTCGCCTTGGACGTTAATGGACTGTATTGATTTTCTTTACTAAATAATGCATTCGTTGAAAGCAAAGTAAAGTAATTTATTGCCATAAATTAACACACAAACATTTGAACATTTAAAACAAAGAATTAGCTTTCGCGGTGTGGACCGGTTCGCGTGCTGCCACGTTGACAGAAGGAACGTAAGTGAAGCGGCGAGGCGAAGCCCGCTCAAGTTCTGAAAATGCGCATAGTAAATACGCCACTGCAAGCGAGGCGGCACAATTTTATGAAACACTTAACAAAGTCTATTTAGAAACTGGACATTTTTACTTGAAACTAGAAATTTCGACTTAATCACAAATTTCTACTTTTAAACTAGAAATGTCAACTTTTAGAGTGGAACTCTTTACTTTGAAACTAGAGATTAATTTGTAAAACAAGAAATGTTACGTTTAAATTAGAAATCCCTATTTTTTACAAAAAATTGCTACTAGAATTCTTACCTTCTAAACTATAAATTTCGAATTTTAAACTTGAAATTGTAACCTCTAGTAGAGATACCTAATTTTAAACGAGGAAATGTTACTTGTAACCTAAAAATCTCAACTTTTAAACTGCAAATTGCTACCTTTAACCATAAATCTCAATTTTTAAACCAAAAATCTCGACTTTTAAACCTATGTCTATTTTTAACCAGAAATTTTAACTTTAATGTAGAAAAGTCTATTTAGAAACTGGACATTTTTACTTGAAAGTAGAAATTTCGACTTAATCACAAATTTCTACTTTTAAACTAGAAATGTCAACTTTTAGAGTGGAACTCTTTACTTTGAAACTAGAGATTAATTTGTAAAACAAGAAAGTTTTACGTTTAAATTAGAAATCCCTATTTTTTACAAAAAATTGCTACTAGAATTCTTACCTTCTAAACTATAAATTTCGAATTTTAAACTTGAAATTGTAACCTCAAGTAGAGATACCTAATTTTAAACGAGGAAATGTTACTTGTAACCTAAAAATCTCAACTTTTAAACTGCAAATTGCTACCTTTAATCATAAATCTCAATTTTTAAACCAAAAATCTCGATTTTTAAACCTATGTCTATTTTTAACCAGAAATTTTAACTTTAATGTAGAAAAGTCTGTTGGGGAGCCTCTCAGTTTTCCGTTATGTTTGGAAAATTCCTGATTGCTAGCTCGCCTTGGACGTTAATGGACTGTATTGATTTTCTTTACTAAATAATGCACTCGTTGAAAGCAAAGTAAAGTAATTTATTGCCATAACTTAACACACAAACATTTGAACATTTAAAACAAAGAATTAGCTTTCGCGGTGTGGACCGGTTCGCGTGCTGCCACGTTGACAGAAGGAACGTAAGTGAAGCGGCGAGGCGAAGCCCGCTCAAGTTCTGAAAATGCGCATAGTAAATACGCCACTGCAAGCGAGGCGGCACAATTTTATGAAACACTTAACATACCGCCCGCCTTGGAAAGGGTAACCTTTCAAATAACAACAGTACAAAATTGACATGTAACATCTAGAGTAAGACATGTAAATAGATCAAACATATAAGCATGACAATACATAGATCTTAAGGTAATACAAGAAAACCCGAACAATGGATAGCCAAAAGGCTTTACGAAACACTGCGCAAGACGCTAACGTACTAGTTCACAACACTAGGTAGCGGGCACAATTTGGCGAAGGATCGCTTTACGATCCCTGACACAGTTCTCACTGACGCCACACGCGTAACGAAGTCAAGGCCAGGGTGCAGCTCGGTGACCCGGCCTAACCTCCACTTCAGAGGGGGAAGATTGTCATCCTTGATGAGGACCATGGAACCAGGCTGGAGGTCCGAAAGGTGTGTGCGCCATTTGGTGCGCTGTTGGAGTTCCGAGATGTACTCTTTACTCCATCTTTTCCATACATTCTGGTGGAGCTGTTGTATTCTTTGGTATCTAGACAGCCGAGACTCGGCTATCTCAGTAACGTTGGGGTCAGGCAGTGACACCAAAGGACGACCGATCAGAAAATGAGCAGGAGTCAAAGGCTGAAGGTCGTTTGGATCAGCGGACAAAGGAGACAGGGGTCGGGAGTTTAAGGTCGCTTCCACCTGTGCTAGCAAAGTGCAAAATTCATCGTAATTTAGACTAGCGTTACCTATAACGCGCCGTATGTGATGTTTGGAGGACTTAATTCCGGCCTCCCACAATCCGCCAAAGTGGGGACTGTGCGCGGGTATAAAATGCCAAGCTACTCCGTCGCTCGCGACTGATTCGGAATAGAAAGGCCTTGTTCCGCAAGAAAATTGCCTAATTCGATTAATTCGGAATTAGCGCCGACAAAATTAGTGCCATTGTCTGAATAGACATGTAGCTGTTTGCCTCGACGAGCTACAAACCGGCGAAAAGCCATTAAGAAGGCTTCAGTAGAAAGGTCAGCGACCAATTCAAGGTGCACTGCTTTTGTGACAAAACAAACGAATAGACAAAGGTAGGACTTTACTAGTTTAGAACCACGTCCTTTGCGATCCTTTATCATGAACGGTCCACCATAATCGATACCAGTTGTATGAAATGGGGGCGATGATTGAATACGAGAGGCTGGCAGATCTCCCATTATGGGTTCGGTTAACTTAGGAGAAAATCTAAAACACCGCAAGCATTGATGAACCACTTGCTTGACTATATTTCTGCCAGAGGTGATCCAATATCGTTCTCTGAGATTAGCTAACAGCATTTGAGGTCCGGCATGGAGAAGCCGAAGATGCTCATGCGAAACTAGGAGTTTGGCGAATGGATGTTTGCCAGAAATCACTAGAGGAAACTTCTTGTCAAAAGGTAATTGAGAGTTGTGGAGCCTACCACCAACTATTAGCAGTCCCTTGGAATCCAGAAAGGGATTCAAGGATATCAAAGCAGAAGATTGTTTCACAGGCTTGTTCTGTGACAACAGCTTAAATTCGTCAGGAAATGACTCACGTTGTGAAAACCTTGCAAGCCTTACAAGGGTTGCTTGCAGTTCATCTGTAGAAAGGGGCCCAGAAAGGCGATCAGCTTTGGGGGTCCGCGCATTGTTATAAAAACGAAAGCAATAAGCTGTAACTCGTTGTAAGCGAGCCAAACTTGAATACTGATTGAACGGAAATGGTTCAACAGAGGTTACAGAAAAACTCTGAACTTCTTTTTTGAATTCTGGAAGCTCAGCACGAACATGTCTGGAAGTAGGCCAAGATGCCTCACCTTCGCTTAGCCAGGCGGAACCATGCCACCAAAGGCTTAATTCTTTTAAGACTCCGTGGTGGGGTAGATAATAGGATATCTCGTTTAAATTAGGGTTTGAAACGGACACATGACCTAATTCAGAATATTCATTCATGAAATTCGAATAGCGATTGGACAAGTCAGGGTTCGCTTGTAACCGCTTCTCTAATGATAAGAATCTTTTCTGAGCGATTTGCAATGAATCACCCAATACCTCTACAGGTTCCTTGAGAGGGATAGAGACAACGAATCGACCATTCGCTTCTCGTTGAGTATTTTGCACGAAATGTGCCTCACAGGCGTTCTCTTCATTTGTGCGGACCTTTTCCTCTGGGTAATGTTCGAGTTGCCAAAACCTAGCAATGGGATCAGAAGCATCCTTGATCGTGTCAAGATTGCACTGTACAGGGTACGCAGAAGGGGGGCCTGTAGGGCCAGAAACAATCCAGCCAAAACGAGTTTTTAGGAGGATGGGAAGATTTGGGCCTAGACCAATTTGTCCAATACAAAGGAGCTGCCAGAAAATGGGCGAACCAATCAGAATGTCGATGGTGCCCGGTTGGTCGTAGGACAGATCTGATAACTTGATGTTATCAGGAACCTTGAAACTGTTTCGCTGGACACGAAAACTTGGGGTTGTACCTGTAATCTCATCGAGAACAAGACAGGATAGACCAATACTGTATGAGGTGTGAGGGGCTTGCAGCTTGATATCACACCTAGCTTTGATTTGAGAAGTAGCTTTACTTAAGCCAGAAACAGTAACGTTGACTTCGCGAGTTGGAAGCTTCAACCTTTTACACAAATCTGAACGTATGAAGTTCGATTGGGAACCGGAATCCAGCAGGATTCGCACAACGTGAGGCGTACCATCATCCGCGATGAGTTTAGCGGTAGCCGTAGGTAAGAGTACCTGCAAAGCATTCGAACAGAATGCCGAAATCGATTGATTTAGTTCAACAGGGGTTTCTGCTGACACCGCAGATCCTGGTTGACTAGAAGAAGCATTTTGAGATTTGTCCTCATGAAGAAGGGTGTTGTGTCTTGATTTGCACTTTCTACACGTATATTTGGAGCTACAGCGGCTCGAAAGGTGACCCTGAGTTAGGCAATTAAAGCATACACGGAGCTCTTTTGCCTTTGAATTTCTGTCAAGAGAAGACAGCTTGACAAACTTATCGCATTTGTACAAAGGATGAAATCCTTTACAAAATGGACACAAAGGGGTACCCGACACAAATGATTTCGAATGTACCTTGGAAGACTTTTCGGGTACAAGCTTAATATTTTTTACTTCCAGAGTTTCTAGAAGATTTGCTGTGTTTTGCAGAAATTTCTTGAACTCGTCAAGATTAGGCAGGTCAGAACTTGACCGGTTTCTAAGGACCTCCCATTCACGGAATGTCGTGGGGTCCAGTTTTTTAGAAACAACATAAATGATAACAACATCAAGAAGCTCGCTTTCGGTTGCTAACGATTTGATTGCTGTAAAATGTTTGAATAACATATCGCTAATCGTACGTAATTTAGTTGCAGATTCCTTACTGCACGATTCAAGTTCGAATATAGCATTGAGGTGGTTATGAATCAGAATTTTTGGATCATTGTAACGATTACACAATGCATCCCAAGCTAGAATATAATTACTCGCAGTAAACTCTAAACTTTTTATAATTTGGCTTGCATCACCCTGTAAACTAGCCTTTAAGTAATGCAGCCTTTGAATATTAGTTAGCGTTTGATTCTCATGAATTAAACTAATAAAAATCTCACGAAATTCCAACCACTCTGACACGTTCCCTGAATATCTGGGAATCGAGATGGTAGGAAGGCGTACAGCTCGATTATTGCAATGCGAACTGCAATTTGAATGCGTTGATCTCACGCTACCATTAGGAGATCCAGAACGATCTGGTGCAACATCAGACTGTTTGTTGTATTCATTAATCAAACATTCAGCTTGTGAAATTGCAAGAAAATAAGAGTCTTCAAATTCGACTTGTTGCTGCATTTCAGATTCTACATCCTTACTGTTTTCTAAAATTTGTTCATGAACCGCATAATATTCTGATAACACGGCGGCTATAGCATCCAATCTTTTCTGCAATTGAACAATCTGAGCGCTAGATAAGAATTGATCTTCATCTTGAACTGTTTGCAACGATTGCACGTAATTTGCGAAACGCGTAAGCTTGCCCTTGATAGAGCCACGTGCTCTTACAAGCGGATCCATAATTGTTGAAATTAAACCAGTTTAACAGATAGAACTAACTCTCGTACGCCCCTGGCGCGGAATTTTGTTTACAACGCAAGACAGCTGCCACGACGCGAGATTAACTTGGCGCTAACGACGCAGAAAACGGCCCTGTTACAACTCGAGATTAACTTGTGAATGATTCGACTGCAATATGACACATGCAGGGGATATTGTACTAGCGCACAAACGAAATAGCTTGGCATTTCACGCAATTAAAAATGTTTATATGACTCATAAACCATTTGTTTACGCAATAATACGCAGCTGAAATTATGCACATGCATAACACAGATGATAGAAAACCAAATTCATGCATAGGAAATCTCACAAAGGAAATTAGGCTTACATTGATATTGTTGTGTGTGCCGCCTTTTGACTTGTTGTGGCTTGAACTGCCGTCTGGTCTGCAGCTGGCTGCCCACCTGCACGAACCTGGCGCGAAACTCGGCGTTTGGCTATCTCGCTCTCACGTTGCTAGCACCGTCTGCTGTCTTCCTTCCTCTCATTAGGGATGAATTTAACACGATTGAAACTGCGTGTTGCACTTACTAGCCTTGTACAACTGCGATTCCGGGCCGATGATCCATGCGGCTCGAAGGAACAATGTTGGGGAGCCTCTCAGTTTTCCGTTATGTTTGGAAAATTCCTGATTGCTAGCTCGCCTTGGACGTTAATGGACTGTATTGATTTTCTTTACTAAATAATGCATTCGTTGAAAGCAAAGTAAAGTAATTTATTGCCATAAATTAACACACAAACATTTGAACATTTAAAACAAAGAATTAGCTTTCGCGGTGTGGACCGGTTCGCGTGCTGCCACGTTGACAGAAGGAACGTAAGTGAAGCGGCGAGGCGAAGCCCGCTCAAGTTCTGAAAATGCGCATAGTAAATACGCCACTGCAAGCGAGGCGGCACAATTTTATGAAACACTTAACAAAGTCTATTTAGAAACTGGACATTTTACTTGAAACTAGAATTTCGACTTAATCACAAATTTCTACTTTTAAACTAGAAATGTCAACTTTTAGAGTGGAACACTTTACTTTGAAACTAGAGATTAATTTGTAAAACAAGAAAATGTTACGTTTAAATTAGAAATCCCTATTTTTTACAAAAAATTGCTACTAGAATTCTTACCTTCTAAACTATAAATTTCGAATTTTAAACTTGAAATTGTAACCTCAAGTAGAGATACCTAATTTTAAACGAGGAAATGTTACTTGTAACCTAAAAATCTCAACTTTTAAACTGCAAATTGCTACCTTTAACCATAAATCTCAATTTTTAAACCAAAAATCTCGACTTTTAAACCTATGTCTATTTTTAACCAGAAATTTTAACTTTAATGTAGAAAAGTCTATTTAGAAACTGGACATTTTTACTTGAAAGTAGAAATTTCGACTTAATCACAAATTTCTACTTTTAAACTAGAAATGTCAACTTTTAGAGTGGAACTCTTTACTTTGAAACTAGAGATTAATTTGTAAAACAAGAAAGTTTTACGTTTAAATTAGAAATCCCTATTTTTTACAAAAAATTGCTACTAGAATTCTTACCTTCTAAACTATAAATTTCGAATTTTAGCCTTGAAATTGTAACCTCAAGTAGAGATACCTAATTTTAAACGAGGAAATGTTACTTGTAACCTAAAAATCTCAACTTTTAAACTGCAAATTGCTACCTTTAACCATAAATCTCAATTTTTAAACCAAAAATCTCGACTTTTAAACCTATGTCTATTTTTAACCAGAAATTTTAACTTTAATGTAGAAAAGTCTATTTAGAAACTGGACATTTTTACTTGAAACTAGAAATTTCGACTTAATCACAAATTTCTACTTTTAAACTAGAAATGTCAACTTTTAGTGTGGAACTCTTTACTTTGAAACTAGAGATTAATTTGTAAAACAAGAAAGTTTTACGTTTAAATTAGAAATCCCTATTTTTTACGAAAAATTGCTACTAGAATTCTTACCTTCTAAACTATAAATTTCGAATTTTAAACTTGAAATTGTAACCTCAAGTAGAGATACCTAATTTTAAACGAGGAAATGTTACTTGTAACCTAAAAATCTCAACTTTTAAACTGCAAATTGCTACCTTTAACCATAAATCTCAATTTTTAAACCAAAAATCTCGACTTTTAAACCTGTCTATTTTTAACCAGAAATTTTAACTTTAATGTAGAAAAGTCTATTTAGAAACTGGACATTTTTACTTGAAACTAGAAATTTCGACTTAATCACAAGTTTCTACTTTTAAACTAGAAATCTCAACTTTTTAGAGTGGAACTCTTTACTTTGAAACTAGAGATTAATTTGTAAAACAAGAAAGTTTTACGTTTAAATTAGAAATCCCTATTTTTTACAAAAAATTGCTACTAGAATTCTTACCTTCTAAACTATAAATTTCGAATTTTAAACTTGAAATTGTAACCTCAAGTAGAGATACCTAATTTTAAACGAGGAAATGTTACTTGTAACCTAAAAATCTCAACTTTTAAACTGCAAATTGCTACCTTTAACCATAAATCTTAATTTTTAAACCAAAAATCTCGACTTTTAAACCTATGTCTATTTTTAACCAGAAATTTTAACTTTAATGTAGAAAAGTCTATTTAGAAACTGGACATTTTTACTTGAAACTAGAAATTTCGACTTAATCACAAATTTCTACTTTTAAACTAGAAATGTCAACTTTTAGAGTGGAACTCTTTACTTTGAAACTAGAGATTAATTTGTAAAACAAGAAAGTTTTACGTTTAAATTAGAAATCCCTATTTTTTACAAAAAATTGATACTAGAATTCTTACCTTCTAAACTATAAATTTCGAATTTTAAACTTGAAATTGTAACCTCAAGTAGAGATACCTAATTTTAAACGAGGAAATGTTACTTGTAACCTAAAAATCTCAACTTTTAAACTGCAAATTGCTACCTTTAACCATAAATCTCAATTTTTAAACCAAAAATCTCGACTTTTAAACCTATGTCTATTTTTAACCAGAAATTTTAACTTTAATGTAGAAAAGTCTATTTAGAAACTGGACATTTTTACTTGAAACTAGAAATTTCGACTTAATCACAAATTTCTACTTTTAAACTAGAAATGTCAACTTTTAGAGTGGAACTTTTTACTTTGAAACTAGAGATTAATTTGTAAAACAAGAAAGTTTTACGTTTAAATTAGAAATCCCTATTTTTTACAAAAAATTGCTACTAGAATTCTTACCTTCTAAACTATAAATTTCGAATTTTAAACTTGAAATTGTAACCTCAAGTAGAGATACCTAATTTTAAACGAGGAAATGTTACTTGTAACCTAAAAATCTCAACTTTTAAACTGCAAATTACTACCTTTAATCATAAATCTCAATTTTTAAACCAAAAATCTCGACTTTTAAACCTATGTCTATTTTTAACCAGATATTTTAACTTTAATGTAGAAAAGTCTATTTAGGAACCGGACATTTTTACTTGAAACTAGAAATTTCGAGTTATCACAAATTTCTACATTTAAACTAGAAATGTCAACTTTTAGAGTGGAACTCTTTACTTTGAAACTAGAGATTAACTTGTAAAACAAGAAAATTTTACGTTTAAATTAGAAATCCCTATTTTTTACAAAAAATTGCTACTAGAATTCTTACCTTCTAAACTATAAATTTCGAATTTTAAACTTGAAATTGTAACCTCAAGTAGAGATACCTAATTTTAAACGAGGAAATGTTACTTGTAACCTAAAAATCTCAACTTTTAAACTGCAAATTGCTACCTTTAACCATAAATCTCAATTTTTAAACCATAAATCTCGACTTTTAAACCTATGTCTATTTTTAACCAGAAATTTTAACTTTAATGTAGAAAAGTCTATTTAGAAACTGGACATTTTTACTTGAAACTAGAAATTTCGACTTAATCACAAATTTCTACTTTTAAACTAGAAATGTCAACTTTTAGAGTGGAACTCTTTACTTTGAAACTAGAGATTAATTTGTAAAACAAGAAAGTTTTACGTTTAAATTAGAAATCCCTATTTTTTTCAAAAAATTGCTACTAGAATTCTTACCTTCTAAACTAAAATTTCGAATTTTGGCCTTGAAATTGTAACCTCAAGTAGAGATACTTAATTTTAAACGAGGAAATGTTACTTGTAACCTAAAGATCTCAACTTTTAAATGAAAATTGCTACCTTTAACCATAAATCTCAATTTTTAAACCAAAAATCTCGACTTTTAAACCTATGTCTATTTTTAACCAGAAATTTTAACTTGAATGTAGAAAAGTCTATTTAGAAACTGGACATTTTTACTTGAAACTAGAAATTTCGACTTAATCACAAATATCTACTTTTAAACTAGAAATGTCAACTTTTAGAGTGGAACTCTTTACTTTGAAACTAGAGATTAATTTGTAAAACAAGAAAGTTTAACGTTTAAATTAGAAATCCCTATTTTTTACAAAAAATTGCTACTAGAATTCTTACCTTCTAAACTATAAATTTCGAATTTTAAACTTGAAATTGTAACCTCAAGTAGAGATACCTAATTTTAAACGAGGAAATGTTACTTGTAACCTAAAAATCTCAACTTTTAAACTGCAAATTGCTACTTTTAATCATAAATCTCAATTTTTAAACCAAAAATCTCGACTTTTAAACCTATGTCTACTTTTAACCAGAAATTTTAACTTTAATGTAGAAGAGTCTATTAAGAAACTGGACTTTTTTACTTGAAACTAGAAATTTCGACTTAATCACAAATTTCTACTTTTAAACTAGAAATGTCAACTTTTAGAGTGGAACTCTTTACTTTGAAACTAGAGATTAATTTGTAAAACAAGAAAGTTTTACGTTTAAATTAGAAATCCCTATTTTTTACAAAAAATTGCTACTAGAATTCTTACCTTCTAAACTATAAATTTCGAATTTTAAACTTGAAATTGTAACCTCAAGTAGAGATACCTAATTTTAAACGAGGAAATGTTACTTGTAACCTAAAAATCTCAACTTTTAATCTGCAAATTGCTACCTTTAATCATAAATCTCAATTTTTAAACCAAAAATCTCGACTTTTAAACCTATGTCTATTTTTAACCAGAAATTTTAACTTTAATGTAGAAAAGTCTATTTAGAAACTGGACATTTTTACTTGAAACTAGAAATTTCGACTTAATCACAAATTTCTACTTTTAAACTAGAAATGTCAACTTTTAGAGTGGAACTCTTTACTTTGAAACTAGAGATTAATGTGTAAAACAAGAAAATTTTACGTTTAAATTAGAAATCCCTATTTTTTACAAAAAATTGCTACTAGAATTCTTACCTTCTAAACTATAAATTTCGAATTTTAAACTTGAAATTGTAACCTCAAGTAGAGATACCTAATTTTAAACGAGGAAATGTTACTTGTAACCTAAAAATCTCAACTTTTAAACTGCAAATTGCTACCTTTAACCATAAATCTCAATTTTTAAACCAAAAATCTCGACTTTTAAACCTATGTATATTTTTAACCAGAAATTTGAACTTTAATGTAGAAAAGTCTATTTAGAAACTGGACATTTTTACTTGAAACTAGAAATTTCGACTTAATCACAAATTTCTACTTTTAAACTAGAAATTTCAACTTTTTAGAGTGGAACTCTTTACTTTGAAACTAGATTAATTTGTAAAACAAGAAAGTTTTACGTTTAAATTAGAAATCCCTATTTTTTACAAAAAATTGCTACTAGAATTCTTACCTTCTAAACTATAAATTTCGAATTTTAAACTTGAAATTGTAACCTCAAGTAGATACCTAATTTTAAACGAGGAAATGTTACTTGTAACCTAAAAATCTCAACTTTTAAACTGCAAATTGCTACCTTTAACCATAAATCTCAATTTTTAAACCAAAAATCTCGACTTTTACACCTATGTCTATTTTTAACCAGAAATTTTAACTTTAATGTAGAAGAGTCTATTTAGAAACTGGACATTTTTACTTGAAACTAGAAATTTCGACTTAATCACAAATTTCTACTTTTAAACTAGAAATGTCAACTTTTAGAGTGGAACTCTTTACTTTGAAACTAGAGATTAATTTGTAAAACAAGAAAGTTTTACGTTTAAATTAGAAATCCCTATTTTTTACAAAAAATTGCTACTAGAAGTCTTACCTTCTAAACTATAAATTTCGAATTTTAAACTTGAAATTGTAACCTCAAGTAGAGATACCTAATTTTAAACGTGGAAATGTTACTTGTAACCTAAAAATCTCAACTTTTAAACTGCAAATTGCTACCTTTAATCATAAATCTCAATTTTTAAACCAAAAATCTCGACTTTTAAACCTATGTCTATTTTCAACCAGAAATTTTAACTTTAATGTAGAAAAGTCTATTTAGAAACTGGACATTTTTACTTGAAACTAGAAATTTCGACTTAATCACAAATTTCTACTTTTAAACTAGAAATGTCAACTTTTAGAGTGGAACTCTTTACTTTGAAACTAGAGATTAATTTGTAAAACAAGAAAGTTTTACGTTTAAATTAGAAATCCCTATTTTTTACAAAAAATTGCTACTAGAATTCTTACCTTCTAAACTAAAATTTCGAATTTTGGCCTTGAAATTGTAACCTCAAGTAGAGATACCTAATTTTAAACGAGGAAATGTTACTTGTAACCTAAAGATCTCAACTTTTAAATGAAAATTGCTACCTTTAACCATAAATCTCAATTTTTAAACCAAAAATCTCGACTTTTAAACCTATGTCTATTTTTAACCAGAAATTTTAACTCTAATGTAGAAAAGTCTATTTAGAAACTGGACATTTTTACTTGAAACTAGAAATTTCGACTTAATCACAAATATCTACTTTTAAACTAGAAATGTCAACTTTTAGAGTGGAACTCTTTACTTTGAAACTAGAGATTAATTTGTAAAACAAGAAAGTTTAACGTTTAAATTAGAAATCCCTATTTTTTACAAAAAATTGCTGCTAGAATTCTTACCTTCTAAACTATAAATTTCGAATTTTAAACTTGAAATTGTAACCTCAAGTAGAGATACCTAATTTTAAACGAGGAAATGTTACTTGTAACCTAAAAATCTCAACTTTTAAACTGCAAATTGCTACTTTTAATCATAAATCTCAATTTTTAAACCAAAAATCTCGACTTTTAAACCTATGTCTATTTTTAACCAGAAATTTTAACTTTAATGTAGAAGATTCTATTAAGAAACTGGACTTTTTTACTTGAAACTAGAAATTTCGACTTAATCACAAATTTCTACTTTTAAACTAGAAATGTCAACTTTTAGAGTGGAACTCTTTACTTTGAAACTAGAGATTAATTTGTAAAACAAGAAAGTTTTACGTTTAAATTAGAAATCCCTATTTTTTACAAAAAATTGCTACTAGAATTCTTACCTTCTAAACTATAAATTTCGAATTTTAAACTTGAAATTGTAACCTCAAGTAGAGATACCTAATTTTAAACGAGGAAATGTTACTTGTAACCTAAAAATCTCAACTTTTAAACTGCAAATTGCTACCTTTAACCATAAATCTCAATTTTTAAACCAAAAATCTCGACTTTTAAACCTATGTCTATTTTTAACCAGAAATTTTAACTTTAATGTAGAAAAGTCTATTTAGAAACTGGACATTTTTACTTAAAACTAGAAATTTCGACTTAATCACAAATTTCTCCTTTTAAACTAGAAATTTCAACTTTTTAGAGTGGAACTCTTTACTTTGAAACTAGATTAATTTGTAAAACAAGAAAGTTTTACGTTTAAATTAGAAATCTTTATTTTTTACAAAAAATTGCTACTAGAATTCTTACCTTCTAAACTATAAATTTCGAATTTTAAACTTGAAATTGGAACCTCAAGTAGATACCTAATTTTAAACGAGGAAATGTTACTTGTAACCTAAAAATCTCAACTTTTAAACTGCAAATTGCTACCTTTAACCATAAATCTCAATTTTTAAACCAAAAATCTCGACTTTTACACCTATGTCTATTTTTAACCAGAAATTTTAACTTTAATGTAGAAGAGTCTATTTAGAAACGTTTTACGTTTAAATTAGAAATCCCTATTTTTTACAAAAAATTGCTACTAGAATTCTTACCTTCTAAACTATAAATTTCGAATTTTAAACTTGAAATTGTAACCTCAAGTAGAGATACCTAATTTTAAACGTGGAAATGTTACTTGTAACCTAAAAATCTCAACTTTTAAACTGCAAATTGCTACCTTTAACCATAAATCTCAATTTTTAAACCAAAAATCTCGACTTTTACACCTATGTCTATTTTTAACCAGAAATTTTAACTTTAATGTAGAAGAGTCTATTTAGAAGAATTTTAACTCTAATGTAGAAAAGTCTATTTAGAAACTGGACATTTTTACTTGAAACTAGAAATTTCGACTTAATCACAAATTTCTACCTTTAAACTAGAAATGTCAACTTTTAGAGTGGAACTCTTTACTTTGAAACTAGAGATTAATTTGTAAAACAAGAAAGTTTTACGTTTAAATTAGAAATCCCTATTTTTTACAAAAAATTGCTACTAGAATTCTTACCTTCTAAACTATAAATTTCGAATTTTAAACTTGAAATTGTAACCTCAAGTAGATACCTAATTTTAAACGAGGAAATGTTACTTGTAACCTAAAAATCTCAACTTTTAAACTGCAAATTGCTACCTTTAACCATAAATCTCAATTTTTAAACCAAAAATCTCGACTTTTACACCTATGTCTATTTTTAACCAGAAATTTTAACTTTAATGTAGAAGAGTCTATTTAGAAACTGGACATTTTTACTTGAAACTAGAAATTTCGACTTAATCACAAATTTCTACTTTTAAACTAGAAATGTCAACTTTTAGAGTGGAACTCTTTACTTTGAAACTAGAGATTAATTTGTAAAACAAGAAAGTTTTACGTTTAAATTAGAAATCCCTATTTTTTACAAAAAATTGCTACTAGAATTCTTACCTTCTAAACTATAAATTTCGAATTTTAAACTTGAAATTGTAACCTCAAGTAGATACCTAATTTTAAACGAGGAAATGTTACTTGTAACCTAAAAATCTCAACTTTTAAACTGCAAATTGCTACCTTTAACCATAAATCTCAATTTTTAAACCAAAAATCTCGACTTTTACACCTATGTCTATTTTTAACCAGAAATTTTAACTTTAATGTAGAAGAGTCTATTTAGAAACTGGACATTTTTACTTGAAACTAGAAATTTCGACTTAATCACAAATTTCTACTTTTAAACTAGAAATGTCAACTTTTAGAGTGGAACTCTTTACTTTGAAACTAGAGATTAATTTGTAAAACAAGAAAGTTTTACGTTTAAATTAGAAATCCCTATTTTTTACAAAAAATTGCTACTAGAATTCTTACCTTCTAAACTATATGTTTCGAATTTTAAACTTGAAATTGTAACCTCAAGTAGAGATACCTAATTTTAAACGTGGAAATGTTACTTGTAACCTAAAAATCTCAACTTTTAAACTGCAAATTGCTACCTTTAATCATAAATCTCAATTTTTAAACCAAAAATCTCGACTTTTAAACCTATGTCTATTTTCAACCAGAAATTTTAACTTTAATGTAGAAAAGTCTATTTAGAAACTGGACATTTTTACTTGAAACTAGAAATTTCGACTTAATCACAAATTTCTACTTTTAAACTAGAAATGTCAACTTTTAGAGTGGAACTCTTTACTTTGAAACTAGAGATTAATTTGTAAAACAAGAAAGTTTTACGTTTAAATTAGAAATCCCTATTTTTTACAAAAAATTGCTACTAGAATTCTTACCTTCTAAACTAAAATTTCGAATTTTGGCCTTGAAATTGTAACCTCAAGTAGAGATACCTAATTTTAAACGAGGAAATGTTACTTGTAACCTAAAGATCTCAACTTTTAAATGAAAATTGCTACCTTTAACCATAAATCTCAATTTTTAAACCAAAAATCTCGACTTTTAAACCTATGTCTATTTTTAACCAGAAATTTTAACTCTAATGTAGAAAAGTCTATTTAGAAACTGGACATTTTTACTTGAAACTAGAAATTTCGACTTAATCACAAATATCTACTTTTAAACTAGAAATGTCAACTTTTAGAGTGGAACTCTTTACTTTGAAACTAGAGATTAATTTGTAAAACAAGAAAGTTTAACGTTTAAATTAGAAATCCTTATTTTTTACAAAAAATTGCTACTAGAATTCTTACCTTCTAAACTATAAATTTCGAATTTTAAACTTGAAATTGTAACCTCAAGTAGAGATACCTAATTTTAAACGAGGAAATGTTACTTGTAACCTAAAAATCTCAACTTTTAAACTGCAAATTGCTACTTTTAATCATAAATCTCAATTTTTAAACCAAAAATCTCGACTTTTAAACCTATGTCTATTTTTAACCAGAAATTTTAACTTTAATGTAGAAGAGTCTATTAAGAAACTGGACTTTTTTACTTGAAACTAGAAATTTCGACTTAATCACAAATTTCTACTTTTAAACTAGAAATGTCAACTTTTAGAGTGGAACTCTTTACTTTGAAACTAGAGATTAATTTGTAAAACAGGAAAATTTTACGTTTAAATTAGAAATCCCTATTTTTTACAAAAAATTGCTACTAGAATTCTTACCTTCTAAACTATAAATTTCGAATTTTAAACTTGAAATTGTAACCTCAAGTAGAGATACCTAATTTTAAACGAGGAAATGTTACTTGTAACCTAAAAATCTCAACTTTTAAACTGCAAATTGCTACCTTTAACCATAAATCTCAATTTTTAAACCAAAAATCTCGACTTTTACACCTATGTCTATTTTTAACCAGAAATTTTAACTTTAATGTAGAAGAGTCTATTTAGAAACTGGACATTTTTACTTGAAACTAGAAATTTCGACTTAATCACAAATTTCTACCTTTAAACTAGAAATGTCAACTTTTAGAGTGGAACTCTTTACTTTGAAACTAGAGATTAATTTGTAAAACAAGAAAGTTTTACGTTTAAATTAGAAATCCCTATTTTTTACAAAAAATTGCTACTAGAATTCTTACCTTCTAAACTATAAATTTCGAATTTTAAACTTGAAATTGTAACCTCAAGTAGAGATACCTAATTTTAAACGTGGAAATGTTACTTGTAACCTAAAAATCTCAACTTTTAAACTGCAAATTGCTACCTTTAATCATAAATCTAAATTTTTAAACCAAAAATCTCGACTTTTAAACCTATGTCTATTTTCAACCAGAAATTTTAACTTTAATGTAGAAAAGTCAATTTAGAAACTGGACATTTTTACTTGAAACTAGAAATTTTGACTTAATCACAAATTTCTACTTTTAAACTAGAAATGTCAACTTTTAGTGTGGAACTCTTTACTTTGAAACTAGAGATTAATTTGTAAAACAAGAAAGTTTTACGTTTAAATTAGAAATCCCTATTTTTTACAAAAAATTGCTACTAGAATTCTTACCTTCTAAACTATAAATTTCGAATTTTAAACTTGAAATTGTAACCTCAAGTAGAGATACCTAATTTTAAACGAGGAAATGTTACTTGTAACCTAAAAATCTCAACTTTTAAACTGCAAATTGCTACCTTTAACCATAAATCTCAATTTTTAAACCAAAAATCTCGACTTTTAAACCTGTCTATTTTTAACCAGAAATTTTAACTTTAATGTAGAAAAGTCTATTTAGAAACTGGACATTTTTACTTGAAACTAGAAATTTCGACTTAATCACAAATTTCTACTTTTAAACTAGAAATGTCAACTTTTTAGAGTGGAACTCTTTACTTTGAAACTAGAGATTAATTTGTAAAACAAGAAAGTTTTACGTTTAAATTAGAAATCCCTATTTTTTACAAAAAATTGCTACTAGAATTCTTACCTTCTAAACTATAAATTTCGAATTTCAAACTTGAAATTGTAACCTCAAGTAGAGATACCTAATTATAAACGAGGAAATGTTACTTGTAACCTAAAAATCTCAACTTTTAAACTGCAAATTGCTACCTTTAACCATAAATCTTAATTTTTAAACCAAAAATCTCGACTTTTAAACCTATGTCTATTTTTAACCAAAAATTTTAACTTTAATGTAGAAAAGTCTATTTAGAAACTGGACATTTTTACTTGAAACTAGAAATTTCGACTTAATCACAAATTTCTACTTTTAAACTAGAAATGTCAACTTTTAGAGTGGAACTCTTTACTTTGAAACTAGAGATTAATTTGTAAAACAAGAAAGTTTTACGTTTACATTAGAAATCCCTATTTTTTACAAAAAATTGCTACTAGAATTCTTACCTTCTAAACTATAAATTTCGAATTTTAAACTTGAAATTGTAACCTCAAGTAGAGATACCTAATTTTAAACGAGGAAATGTTACTTGTAACCTAAAAATCTCAACTTTTAAACTGCAAATTGCTACCTTTAACCATAAATCTCAATTTTTAAACCAAAAATCTCGACTTTTAAACCTATGTCTATTTTCAACCAGAAATTTTAACTTTAATGTAGAAAAGTCTATTTAGAAACTGGACATTTTTACTTGAAACTAGAAATTTCGACTTAATCACAAATTTCTACTTTTAAACTAGAAATGTCAACTTTTAGAGTGGACCTCTTTACTTTGAAACTAGAGACTAATTTGTAAAACAAGAAAGTTTTACGTTTAAATTAGAAATCCCTATTTTTTACAAAAAATTGCTACTAGAATTCTTACCTTCTAAACTATAAATTTCGAATTTTAAACTTGAAATTGTAACCTCAAGTAGAGATACCTAATTTTAAACGAGGAAATGTTACTTGTAACCTAAAAATCTCAACTTTTAAACTGCAAATTGCTACCTTTAACCATAAATCTCAATTTTTAAACCAAAAATCTCGACTTTTAAACCTATATCTATTTTTATCCAGAAATTTTAACTTGAATGTAGAAAAGTCTATTTAGAAACTGGACATTTTTACTTGAAACTAGAAATTTCGACTTAATCACAAATTTCTACTTTTAAACTAGAAATGTCAACTTTTAGAGTGGAACTCTTTACTTTGAAACTAGAGATTAATTTGTAAAACAAGAAAGTTTTACGTTTAAATTAGAAATCCCTATTTTTTACAAAAAATTGCTACTAGAATTCTTACCTTCTAAACTATATGTTTCGAATTTTAAACTTGAAATTGTAACCTCAAGTAGAGATACCTAATTTTAAACGTGGAAATGTTACTTGTAACCTAAAAATCTCAACTTTTAAACTGCAAATTGCTACCTTTAATCATAAATCTCAATTTTTAAACCAAAAATCTCGACTTTTAAACCTATGTCTATTTTCAACCAGAAATTTTAACTTTAATGTAGAAAAGTCTATTTAGAAACTGGACATTTTTACTTGAAACTAGAAATTTCGACTTAATCACAAATTTCTACTTTTAAACTAGAAATGTCAACTTTTAGAGTGGAACTCTTTACTTTGAAACTAGAGATTAATTTGTAAAACAAGAAAGTTTTACGTTTAAATTAGAAATCCCTATTTTTTACAAAAAATTGCTACTAGAATTCTTACCTTCTAAACTAAAATTTCGAATTTTGGCCTTGAAATTGTAACCTCAAGTAGAGATACCTAATTTTAAACGAGGAAATGTTACTTGTAACCTAAAGATCTCAACTTTTAAATGAAAATTGCTACCTTTAACCATAAATCTCAATTTTTAAACCAAAAATCTCGACTTTTAAACCTATGTCTATTTTTAACCAGAAATTTTAACTCTAATGTAGAAAAGTCTATTTAGAAACTGGACATTTTTACTTGAAACTAGAAATTTCGACTTAATCACAAATATCTACTTTTAAACTAGAAATGTCAACTTTTAGAGTGGAACTCTTTACTTTGAAACTAGAGATTAATTTGTAAAACAAGAAAGTTTAACGTTTAAATTAGAAATCCTTATTTTTTACAAAAAATTGCTACTAGAATTCTTACCTTCTAAACTATAAATTTCGAATTTTAAACTTGAAATTGTAACCTCAAGTAGAGATACCTAATTTTAAACGAGGAAATGTTACTTGTAACCTAAAAATCTCAACTTTTAAACTGCAAATTGCTACTTTTAATCATAAATCTCAATTTTTAAACCAAAAATCTCGACTTTTAAACCTATGTCTATTTTTAACCAGAAATTTTAACTTTAATGTAGAAGAGTCTATTAAGAAACTGGACTTTTTTACTTGAAACTAGAAATTTCGACTTAATCACAAATTTCTACTTTTAAACTAGAAATGTCAACTTTTAGAGTGGAACTCTTTACTTTGAAACTAGAGATTAATTTGTAAAACAGGAAAATTTTACGTTTAAATTAGAAATCCCTATTTTTTACAAAAAATTGCTACTAGAATTCTTACCTTCTAAACTATAAATTTCGAATTTTAAACTTGAAATTGTAACCTCAAGTAGAGATACCTAATTTTAAACGAGGAAATGTTACTTGTAACCTAAAAATCTCAACTTTTAAACTGCAAATTGCTACCTTTAACCATAAATCTCAATTTTTAAACCAAAAATCTCGACTTTTACACCTATGTCTATTTTTAACCAGAAATTTTAACTTTAATGTAGAAGAGTCTATTTAGAAACTGGACATTTTTACTTGAAACTAGAAATTTCGACTTAATCACAAATTTCTACCTTTAAACTAGAAATGTCAACTTTTAGAGTGGAACTCTTTACTTTGAAACTAGAGATTAATTTGTAAAACAAGAAAGTTTTACGTTTAAATTAGAAATCCCTATTTTTTACAAAAAATTGCTACTAGAATTCTTACCTTCTAAACTATAAATTTCGAATTTTAAACTTGAAATTGTAACCTCAAGTAGAGATACCTAATTTTAAACGTGGAAATGTTACTTGTAACCTAAAAATCTCAACTTTTAAACTGCAAATTGCTACCTTTAATCATAAATCTAAATTTTTAAACCAAAAATCTCGACTTTTAAACCTATGTCTATTTTCAACCAGAAATTTTAACTTTAATGTAGAAAAGTCAATTTAGAAACTGGACATTTTTACTTGAAACTAGAAATTTTGACTTAATCACAAATTTCTACTTTTAAACTAGAAATGTCAACTTTTAGTGTGGAACTCTTTACTTTGAAACTAGAGATTAATTTGTAAAACAAGAAAGTTTTACGTTTAAATTAGAAATCCCTATTTTTTACAAAAAATTGCTACTAGAATTCTTACCTTCTAAACTATAAATTTCGAATTTTAAACTTGAAATTGTAACCTCAAGTAGAGATACCTAATTTTAAACGAGGAAATGTTACTTGTAACCTAAAAATCTCAACTTTTAAACTGCAAATTGCTACCTTTAACCATAAATCTCAATTTTTAAACCAAAAATCTCGACTTTTAAACCTGTCTATTTTTAACCAGAAATTTTAACTTTAATGTAGAAAAGTCTATTTAGAAACTGGACATTTTTACTTGAAACTAGAAATTTCGACTTAATCACAAATTTCTACTTTTAAACTAGAAATGTCAACTTTTTAGAGTGGAACTCTTTACTTTGAAACTAGAGATTAATTTGTAAAACAAGAAAGTTTTACGTTTAAATTAGAAATCCCTATTTTTTACAAAAAATTGCTACTAGAATTCTTACCTTCTAAACTATAAATTTCGAATTTCAAACTTGAAATTGTAACCTCAAGTAGAGATACCTAATTATAAACGAGGAAATGTTACTTGTAACCTAAAAATCTCAACTTTTAAACTGCAAATTGCTACCTTTAACCATAAATCTTAATTTTTAAACCAAAAATCTCGACTTTTAAACCTATGTCTATTTTTAACCAAAAATTTTAACTTTAATGTAGAAAAGTCTATTTAGAAACTGGACATTTTTACTTGAAACTAGAAATTTCGACTTAATCACAAATTTCTACTTTTAAACTAGAAATGTCAACTTTTAGAGTGGAACTCTTTACTTTGAAACTAGAGATTAATTTGTAAAACAAGAAAGTTTTACGTTTACATTAGAAATCCCTATTTTTTACAAAAAATTGCTACTAGAATTCTTACCTTCTAAACTATAAATTTCGAATTTTAAACTTGAAATTGTAACCTCAAGTAGAGATACCTAATTTTAAACGAGGAAATGTTACTTGTAACCTAAAAATCTCAACTTTTAAACTGCAAATTGCTACCTTTAACCATAAATCTCAATTTTTAAACCAAAAATCTCGACTTTTAAACCTATGTCTATTTTCAACCAGAAATTTTAACTTTAATGTAGAAAAGTCTATTTAGAAACTGGACATTTTTACTTGAAACTAGAAATTTCGACTTAATCACAAATTTCTACTTTTAAACTAGAAATGTCAACTTTTAGAGTGGACCTCTTTACTTTGAAACTAGAGACTAATTTGTAAAACAAGAAAGTTTTACGTTTAAATTAGAAATCCCTATTTTTTACAAAAAATTGCTACTAGAATTCTTACCTTCTAAACTATAAATTTCGAATTTTAAACTTGAAATTGTAACCTCAAGTAGAGATACCTAATTTTAAACGAGGAAATGTTACTTGTAACCTAAAAATCTCAACTTTTAAACTGCAAATTGCTACCTTTAACCATAAATCTCAATTTTTAAACCAAAAATCTCGACTTTTAAACCTATATCTATTTTTATCCAGAAATTTTAACTTGAATGTAGAAAAGTCTATTTAGAAACTGGACATTTTTACTTGAAACTAGAAATTTCGACTTAATCACAAATTTCTACTTTTAAACTAGAAATGTCAACTTTTAGAGTGGAACTCTTTACTTTGAAACTAGAGATTAATTTGTAAAACAAGAAAGTTTTACGTTTAAATTAGAAATCCCTATTTTTTACAAAAAATTGCTACTAGAATTCTTACCTTCTAAACTATAAATTTCGAATTTTAAACTTGAAATTGTAACCTCAAGTAGAGATACCTAATTTTAAACGAGGAAATGTTACTTGTAACCTAAAAATCTCAACTTTTAAACTGCAAATTGCTACCTTTAACCATAAATCTCAATTTTTAAACCAAAAATCTCGACTTTTAAACCTATGTCTATTTTTAACCAGAAATTTTAACTTTAATGTAGAAAAGTCTATTTAGAAACTGGACATTTTTACTTGAAACTAGAAATTTCGACTTAATCACAAATTTCTACTTTTAAACTAGAAATGCCAACTTTTAGAGTGGAACTCTTTACTTTGAAACTAGAGATTAATTTGTAAAACAAGAAAGTTCTACGTTTAAATTAGAAATCCCTATTTTTTACAAAAAATTTCTACTAGAATTCTTACCTTCTAAACTATAAATTTCGAATTTTAAACTTGAAATTGTAACCTCAAGTAGAGATACCTAATTTTAAACGAGAAAATGTTACTTGTAACCTAAAAATCTCAACTTTTAAACTGCAAATTGCTACCTTTAACCATAAATCTCAATTTTTAAACCAAAAATCTCGACTTTTAAACCTATGTCTATTTTTAACCAGAAATTTTAACTTTAATGTAGAAAAGTCTATTTAGAAACTGGACATTTTTACTTGAAACTAGAAATTTCTTCTTAATCACAAATTTCTACTTTTAAACTAGAAATGTCAACTTTTTAGAGTGGAACTCTTTACTTTGAAACTAGAGATTAATTTGTAAAACAAGAAAGTTTTACGTTTAAATTAGAAATCCCTATTTTTTACAAAAAATTGCTACTAGAATTCTTACCTTCTAAACTATAAATTTCGAATTTTAAACTTGAAATTGTAACCTCAAGTAGAGATACCTAATTTTAAACGAGGAAATGTTACTTGTAACCTAAAAATCTCAACTTTTAAACTGCAAATTGCTACCTTTAACCATAAATCTCAATTTTTAAACCAAAAATCTCGACTTTTAAACCTATGTCTATTTTTAACCAGAAATTTTAACTTTAATGTAGAAAAGTCTATTTAGAAACTGGACATTTTTACTTGAAACTAGAAATTTCGAGTTAATCACAAATTTCTACTTTTAAACTAGAAATGTCAACTTTTAGAGTGGACCTCTTTACTTTGAAACTAGAGATTAATTTGTAAAACAAGAAAGTTTTACGTTTAAATTAGAAATCCCTATTTTTTACAAAAAATTGCTACTAGAATTCTTACCTTCTAAACTATAAATTTCGAATTTTAAACTTGAAATTGTAACCTCAAGTAGAGATACCTAATTTTAAACGAGGAAATGTTACTTGTAACCTAAAAATCTCAACTTTTAAACTGCAAATTGCTACCTTTAACCATAAATCTCAATTTTTAAACCAAAAATCTCGACTTTTAAACCTATGTCTATTTTTAACCAGAAATTTTAACTTTAATGTAGAAAAGTCTATTTAGAAACTGGACATTTTTACTTGAAACTAGAAATTTCGACTTAATCACAAATTTCTACTTTTAAACTAGAAATGTCAACTTTTAGAGTGGAACTCTTTACTTTGAAACTAGAGATTAATTTGTAAAACAAGAAAGTTTTACGTTTAAATTAGAAATCCCTATTTTTTACAAAAAATTGCTACTAGAATTCTTACCTTCTAAACTATAAATTTCGAATTTTAAACTTGAAATTGTAACCTCAAGTAGAGATACCTAATTTTAAACGAGGAAATGTTACTTGTAACCTAAAAATCTCAACTTTTAAACTGCAAATTGCTACCTTTAACTATAAATCTCAATTTTTAAACCAAAAATCTCGACTTTTAAACCTATGTCTATTTTTAACCAGAAATTTTAACTTTAATGTAGAAAAGTCTATTTAGAAACTGGACATTTTTACTTGAAACTAGAAATTTCGACTTAATCACAAATTTCTACTTTTAAACTAGAAATGTCAACTTTTAGAGTGGAACTCTTTACTTTGAAACTAGAGATGAATTTGTAAAACAAGAAAGTTTTACGTTTAAATTAGAAATCCCTATTTTTTACAAAAAATTGCTACTAGAATTCTTACCTTCTAAACTATAAATTTCGAATTTTAAACTTGAAATTGTAACCTCAAGTAGAGATACCTAATTTTAAACGAGGAAATGTTACTTGTAACCTAAAAATCTCAACTTTTAAACTGCAAATTGCTACCTTTAACCATAAATCTCAATTTTTAAACCAAAAATCTCGACTTTTAAACCTATGTCTATTTTTAACCAGAAATTTTAACTTTAATGTAGAAAAGTCTATTTAGAAACTGGACATTTTTACTTGAAACTAGAAATTTCGACTTAATCACAAATTTCTACTTTTAAACTAGAAATGTCAACTTTTAGAGTGGAACTCTTTACTTTGAAACTAGAGATTAATTTGTAAAACAAGAAAGTTTAACGTTTAAACTAGAAATCCCTATTTTTTACAAAAAATTGCTACTAGAATTCTTACCTTCTAAACTATAAATTTCGAATTTTAAACTTGAAATTGTAACCTCAAGTAGAGATACCTAATTTTAAACGAGGAAATGTTACTTGTAACCTAAAAATCTCAACTTTTAAACTGCAAATTGCTACTTTTAATCATAAATCTCAATTTTTAAACCAAAAATCTCGACTTTCAAACCTATGTCTATTTTTAACCAGAAATTTTAACTTTAATGTAGAAGAGTCTATTAAGAAACTGGACATTTTTACTTGAAACTAGAAATTTCGACTTAATCACAAATTTCTACTTTTAAACTAGAAATGTCAACTTTTAGAGTGGAACTCTTTACTTTGAAACTAGAGATTAATTTGTAAAACAAGAAAGTTTTACGTTTAAATTAGAAATCCCTATTTTTTACAAAAAATTGCTACTAGAATTCTTACCTTCTAAACTATAAATTTCGAATTTTAAACTTGAAATTGTAACCTCAAGTAGAGATACCTAATTTTAAACGAGGAAATGTTACTTGTAACCTAAAAATCTCAACTTTTAAACTGCAAATTGCTACCTTTAATCATAAATCTCAATGTTTAAACCAAAAATCTCGACTTTTAAACCTATGTCTATTTTTAACCAGAAATTTTAACTTTAATGTAGAAAAGTCTATTAGAAACTGGACATTTTTACTTGAAACTAGAAATTTCGACTTAATCACAAATTTCTACTTTTAAACTAGAAATGTCAACTTTTAGAGTGGAACTCTTTACTTTGAAACTAGAGATTAATGTGTAAAACAAGAAAATTTTACGTTTACATTAGAAATCCCTATTTTTTACAAAAAATTGCTACTAGAATTCTTACCTTCTAAACTATAAATTTCGAATTTTAAACTTGAAATTGTAACCTCAAGTAGAGATACCTAATTTTAAACGAGGAAATGTTACTTGTAACCTAAAAATCTCAACTTTTAAACTGCAAATTGCTACCTTTAACCATAAATCTCAATTTTTAAACCAAAAATCTCGACTTTTAAACCTATGTATATTTTTAACCAGAAATTTTAACTTTAATGTAGAAAAGCCTATTTAGAAACTGGACATTTTTACTTGAAACTAGAAATTTCGACTTAATCACAAATTTCTACTTTTAAACTAGAAATGTCAACTTTTTAGAGTGGAACTGTTTACTTTGAAACTAGATTAATTTGTAAAACAAGAAAGTTTTACGTTTAAATTAGAAATCCCTATTTTTTACAAAAAATTGCTACTAGAATTCTTACCTTCTAAACTATAAATTTCGAATTTTAAACTTGAAATTGTAACCTCAAGTAGATACCTAATTTTAAACGAGGAAATGTTACTTGTAACCTAAAAATCTCAACTTTTAAACTGCAAATTGCTACCTTTAACCATAAATCTCAATTTTTAAACAAAAAATCTCGACTTTTAAACCTGTCTATTTTTAACCAGAAATTTTAACTTTAATGTAGAAGAGTCTATTTAGAAACTGGACATTTTTACTTGAAACTAGAAATTTCGACTTAATCACAAATTTCTACTTTTAAACTAGAAATGTCAACTTTTAGAGTGGAACTCTTTACTTTGAAACTAGAGATTAATTTGTAAAACAAGAAAGTTTTACGTTTAAATTAGAAATCCCTATTTTTTACAAAAAATTGCTACTAGAATTCTTACCTTCTAAACTATAAATTTCGAATTTTAAACTTGAAATTGTAACCTCAAGTAGAGATACCTAATTTCAAACGTGGAAATGTTACTTGTAACCTAAAAATCTCAACTTTTAAACTGCAAATTGCTACCTTTAATCATAAATCTCAATTTTTAAACCAAAAATCTCGACTTTTAAACCTATGTCTATTTTCAATCAGAAATTTTAACTTTAATGTAGAAAAGTCCATTTAGAAACTGGACTTTTTTACTTGAAACTAGAAATTTTGACTTAATCACAAATTTCTACTTTTAAACTAGAAATGTCAACTTTTAGAGTGGAACTCTTTACTTTGAAACTAGAGATTAATTTGTAAAACAAGAAAGTTTTACGTTTAAATTAGAAATCCCTATTTTTTACAAAAAATTGCTACTAGAATTCTTACCTTCTAAACTATAAATTTCGAATTTTAAACTTGAAATTCTAACCTCAAGTAGAGATACCTAATTTTAAACGAGGAAATGTTACTTGTAATCTAAAAATCTCAACTTTTAAACTGCAAATTGCTACCTTTAATCATAAATCTCAATTTTTAAACCAAAAATCTCGACTTTTAAACCTATGTCTATTTTTAACCAGAAATTTTAACTTTAATGTAGAAAAGTCTATTTAGAAACTGGACATTTTTACTTGAAACTAGAAATTTCGACTTAATCACAAATTTCTACTTTTAAACTAGAAATGTCAACTTTTAGAGTGGAACTCTTTACTTTGAAACTAGAGATTAATGTGTAAAACAAGAAAATTTTACGTTTAAATTAGAAATCCCTATTTTTTACAAAAAATTGCTACTAGAATTCTTACCTTCTAAACTATAAATTTCGAATTTTAAACTTGAAATTGTAACCTCAATTAGAGATACCTAATTTTAAACGAGGAAATGTTACTTGTAACCTAAAAATCTCAACTTTTAAACTGCAAATTGCTACCTTTAACCATAAATCTCAATTTTTTAAACCAAAAATCTCGACTTTTAAACCTATGTATATTTTTAACCAGAAATTTTAACTTTAATGTAGAAAAGTCTATTTAGAAACTGGACATTTTTACTTGAAACTAGAAATTTCGACTTAATCACAAATTTCTACTTTTAAACTAGAAATGTCAACTTTTTAGAGTGGAACTCTTTACTTTGAAACAAGATTAATTTGTAAAACATGAAAGTTTTACGTTTAAATTAGAAATCCCTATTTTTTACAAAAAATTGCTACTAGAATTCTTACCTTCTAAACTATAAATTTCGAATTTTAAACTTGAAATTGTAACCTCAAGTAGATACCTAATTTTAAACGAGGAAATGTTACTTGTAACCTAAAAATCTCAACTTTTAAACTGCAAATTGCTACCTTTAACCATAAATCTCAATTTTTAAACCAAAAATCTCGACTTTTAAACCTATGTCTATTTTTAACCAGAAATTTTAACTTTAATGTAGAAGAGTCTATTTAGAAACTGGACATTTTTACTTGAAACTAGAAATTTCGACTTAATCACAAATTTCTACTTTTAAACTAGAAATGTCAACTTTTAGAGTGGAACTCTTTACTTTGAAACTAGAGATTAATTTGTAAAACAAGAAAATTTTACGTTTAAATTAGAAATCCCTATTTTTTACAAAAAATTGCTACTAGAATTCTTACCTTCTAAACTATAAATTTCGAATTTTAAACTTGAAATTGTAACCTCAAGTAGAGATACCTAGTTTTAAACCTGGAATATTACTTGTAACCTAAAAATCTCAACTTTTAAACTGCAAATTGCTACCTTTAATCATAAATCTCAATTTTTAAACCAAAAATCTCGACTTTTAAACCTATGTCTATTTTCAACCAGAAATTTTAACTTTAATGTAGAAAAGTCTATTTAGAAACTGGACATTTTTACTTGAAACTAGAAATTTTGACTTAATCACAAATTTCTACTTTTAAACTAGAAATGTCAACTTTTAGAGTGGACCTCTTTACTTTGAAACTAGAGATTAATTTGTAAAACAAGAAAGTTTTACGTTTAAATTAGAAATCCCTATTTTTTACAAAAAATTGCTACTAGAATTCTTACCTTCTAAACTATAAATTTCGAATTTTAAACTTGAAATTGTAACCTCAAGTAGAGATACCTAATTTTAAACGTGGAAATGTTACTTGTAACCTAAAAATCTCAACTTTTAAACTGCAAATTGCTACCTTTAACCATAAATCTCAATTTTTAAACCAAAAATCTCGACTTTTAAACCTATGTATATTTTTAACCAGAAATTTTAACTTTAATGTAGAAAAGTCTATTTAGAAACTGGACATTTTTACTTGAAACTAGAAATTTCGACTTAATCACAAATTTCTACTTTTAAACTAGAAATGTCAACTTTTTAGAGTGGAACTCTTTACTTTGAAACTAGATTAATTTGTAAAACAAGAAAGTTTTACGTTTAAATTAGAAATCCCTATTTTTTACAAAAAATTGCTACTAGAATTCTTACTTTCTAAACTATAAATTTCGAATTTTAAACTTGAAATTGTAACCTCAAGTAGATACCTAATTTTAAACGAGGAAATGTTACTTGTAACCTAAAAATCTCAACTTTTAAACTGCAAATTGCTACCTTTAACCATAAATCTCAATTTTTAAACCAAAAATCTCGACTTTTAAACCTATGTCTATTTTTAACCAGAAATTTTAACTTTAATGTAGAAGAGTCTATTTAGAAACTGGACATTTTTACTGGAAACTAGAAATTTCGACTTAATCACAAATTTCTACTTTTAAACTAGAAATGTCAACTTTTAGAGTGGAACTCTTTACTTTGAAACTAGAGATTAATTTGTAAAACAAGAAAGTTTTACGTTTAAATTAGAAATCCCTATTTTTTACAAAAAATTGCTACTAGAATTCTTACCTTCTAAACTATAAATTTCGAATTTTAAACTTGAAATTGTAACCTCAAGTAGAGATACCTAATTTTAAACAAGGAAATGTTACTTGTAACCTAAAAATCTCAACTTTTAAACTGCAAATTGCTACCTTTAATCATAAATCTCAATTTTTAAACCAAAAATCTCGATTTTTAAACCTATGTCTATTTTTAACCAGAAATTTTAACTTTAATGTAGAAAAGTCTGTTGGGGAGCCTCTCAGTTTTCCGTTATGTTTGGAAAATTCCTGATTGCTAGCTCGCCTTGGACGTTAATGGACTGTATTGATTTTCTTTACTAAATAATGCACTCGTTGAAAGCAAAGTAAAGTAATTTATTGCCATAACTTAACACACAAACATTTGAACATTTAAAACAAAGAATTAGCTTTCGCGGTGTGGACCGGTTCGCGTGCTGCCACGTTGACAGAAGGAACGTAAGTGAAGCGGCGAGGCGAAGCCCGCTCAAGTTCTGAAAATGCGCATAGTAAATACGCCACTGCAAGCGAGGCGGCACAATTTTATGAAACACTTAACATACCGCCCGCCTTGGAAAGGGTAACCTTTCAAATAACAACAGTACAAAATTGACATGTAACATCTAGAGTAAGACATGTAAATAGATCAAACATATAAGCATGACAATACATAGATCTTAAGGTAATACAAGAAAACCCGAACAATGGATAGCCAAAAGGCTTTACGAAACACTGCGCAAGACGCTAACGTACTAGTTCACAACACTAGGTAGCGGGCACAATTTGGCGAAGGATCGCTTTACGATCCCTGACACAGTTCTCACTGACGCCACACGCGTAACGAAGTCAAGGCCAGGGTGCAGCTCGGTGACCCGGCCTAACCTCCACTTCAGAGGGGGAAGATTGTCATCCTTGATGAGGACCATGGAACCAGGCTGGAGGTCCGAAAGGTGTGTGCGCCATTTGGTGCGCTGTTGGAGTTCCGAGATGTACTCTTTACTCCATCTTTTCCATACATTCTGGTGGAGCTGTTGTATTCTTTGGTATCTAGACAGCCGAGACTCGGCTATCTCAGTAACGTTGGGGTCAGGCAGTGACACCAAGGACGACCGATCAGAAAATGAGCAGGAGTCAAAGGCTGAAGGTCGTTTGGATCAGCGGACAAAGGAGACAGGGGTCGGGAGTTTAAGGTCGCTTCCACCTGTGCTAGCAAAGTGCAAAATTCATCGTAATTTAGACTAGCGTTACCTATAACGCGCCGTATGTGATGTTTGGAGGACTTAATTCCGGCCTCCCACAATCCGCCAAAGTGGGGACTGTGCGCGGGTATAAAATGCCAAGCTACTCCGTCGCTCGCGACTGATTCGGAAATAGAAAGGCCTTGTTCCGCAAGAAAATTGCCTAATTCGATTAATTCGGAATTAGCGCCGACAAAATTAGTGCCATTGTCTGAATAGACATGTAGCTGTTTGCCTCGACGAGCTACAAACCGGCGAAAAGCCATTAAGAAGGCTTCAGTAGAAAGGTCAGCGACCAATTCAAGGTGCACTGCTTTTGTGACAAAACAAACGAATAGACAAAGGTAGGACTTTACTAGTTTAGAACCACGTCCTTTGCGATCCTTTATCATGAACGGTCCACCATAATCGATACCAGTTGTATGAAATGGGGGCGATGATTGAATACGAGAGGCTGGCAGATCTCCCATTATGGGTTCGGTTAACTTAGGAGAAAATCTAAAACACCGCAAGCATTGATGAACCACTTGCTTGACTATATTTCTGCCAGAGGTGATCCAATATCGTTCTCTGAGATTAGCTAACAGCATTTGAGGTCCGGCATGGAGAAGCCGAAGATGCTCATGCGAAACTAGGAGTTTGGCGAATGGATGTTTGCCAGAAATCACTAGAGGAAACTTCTTGTCAAAAGGTAATTGAGAGTTGTGGAGCCTACCACCAACTATTAGCAGTCCTTGGAATCCAGAAAGGGATTCAAGGATATCAAAGCAGAAGATTGTTTCACAGGCTTGTTCTGTGGACAACAGCTTAAATTCGTCAGGAAATGACTCACGTTGTGAAAACCTTGCAAGCCTTACAAGGGTTGCTTGCAGTTCATCTGTAGAAAGGGGCCCAGAAAGGCGATCAGCTTTGGGGGTCCGCGCATTGTTATAAAAACGAAAGCAATAAGCTGTAACTCGTTGTAAGCGAGCCAAACTTGAATACTGATTGAACGGAAATGGTTCAACAGAGGTTACAGAAAAACTCTGAACTTCTTTTTTGAATTCTGGAAGCTCAGCACGAACATGTCTGGAAGTAGGCCAAGATGCCTCACCTTCGCTTAGCCAGGCGGGACCATGCCACCAAAGGCTTAATTCTTTTAAGACTCCGTGGTGGGGTAGATAGTAGGATATCTCGTTTAAATTAGGGTTTGAAACGGACACATGACCTAATTCAGAATATTCATTCATGAAATTCGAATAGCGATTGGACAAGTCAGGGTTCGCTTGTAACCGCTTCTCTAATGATAAGAATCTTTTCTGAGCGATTTGCAATGAATCACCCAATACCTCTACAGGTTCCTTGAGAGGGATAGAGACAACGAATCGACCATTCGCTTCTCGTTGAGTATTTTGCACGAAATGTGCCTCACAGGCGTTCTCTTCATTTGTGCGGACCTTTTCCTCTGGGTAATGTTCGAGTTGCCAAAACCTAGCAATGGGATCAGAAGCATCCTTGATCGTGTCAAGATTGCAC
>CALNHX010010695.1:0-38017 GCA_940337035.1 Agriotes lineatus | reverse complement strand
ACTACTGCTAACTTCCATCTTTCAGGAAAAGTTCCTTCATTAAGACAGAAATTTACTATATGATTAATGTACGGTAATATATGTGGCAAACATAATTTTATCATATTGATATTGATACCATCGGCCCCTGCAGATGTTGTTTTTATTGTATTAATTATTTTTAGAATAATATGTTCGTCAACCTCAGCAAAATTGAATGTCAAGTTATTTGCCAGAAGTTTATTAGTTTTATAATAAGTCACGAGTTTATTTGTGCTATTGCTTGGTACTGGAACAGAGCTAACAAAGTAGTTGTTGAATTTATTTGGATCCCTTAGTGATAACGGTATGCTCTCTTTTGATTTGGAATGTATATTGTATTTATCGAGTTTTTTCCACAGTGATTTACTATCAAAAGTTTGTAGTTCATGTTCAAAAAATGCTTTTTTCTCATTGCGTACTGCTTGTGTTGTTAAATTACGAATCTGCTTGTAATAATCCCAATGCGTTTGCCTTTTACTTTTTTTAAATCTCTTTAGTGCGTTATCCCTTAGCCTCATCATCAATCTAATATTGTCAGTGATCCACGGTGCAAACGGCTTGGTAAATCTGGATACAATTACTGGTGCATGGTTATCGAAAAGTGAGTTTAATAAACCTTCCAGAAACTCAATTTTAGAATTAATGTCATTTATATTACAAATTTCTGAAAATGGTAACGATTTTAATTCCGCATCAAAGGCATTTAAATCAAAATGTTTAAAAGATCGATAAACTCGAAATTTATGTTTGTAGACATCCTTTTCAATCAGCAATGTGCAATAAGTTAATTGATGATCAGTTATGTTAAGCTCACTGGTACCGCTGCCACTCACTGTAATAGTATTTGATAATATAATTAAATCCAAAAGTGTGGCAGTGTCATAAGTGATTCTTGTGGGATCCTCAATTATTTGCTTCAAGTTATAGCTATCAATTAACGACTTCAGCTGAATTGTTCCCCGATCTGCTATATTAAGCATATTTATATTAAAGTCACCCATGCATATTAAATCATTACAATCACCGACGAACGAGCTAATCGAATTATCGAGTTCATTTAGAAAAACATTAAAGTTCAAATCTGGAGGTCTGTATACAACTCCAAAAATATATAGTTTTTTATATATTTTAACTTTAATCCACAATTGCTCGATAGATTCAGAAGTAGGTAACAAAACAACTTCTAGGGAATTTTCGAAGTAAAATGCCAACCCTCCCCCTCGCTTCATAGCTCTGTCATTACGTATTACTCTATAACCAGGTATTTGAATAGATCTATCACTAATTTCATCTTTTAACCAAGTTTCTCCTATAGCTATTATATTGTAATGATTAATTAATACTAAATCCCTCAACTCATCCATAGATTTTATTAAAGAGCGAATATTTACATGCGCAAACTTAAACTCATCTGTTTTCATTAAAACTACTTAAAAATTAAAATTAAAGGTTTTAATACATGCACTTACTACTAAAATAATGATTAAATTATAAGGCCAAAATAAAACTAATCTGCTTTACTGCATGTGGCATAGCAATATTATGATTAGGAATACGCATATCAACTCCTAGACATTTATGATATTATAATAATAGAGAACATAAAAACAAAAACAGGATACCTAGATAGGTATAACGCAAAAAGTGATCCTGCTACTTTACTCACTTATTTCATTAATATCTTTGGTATCCTTGACCGTCCATATCTTGTTCCTCATTCTCACCTTGACGGTCCCATCTGTTGTCCAAACATTTCGATACCCAAATTTGTCCGTGCAGGCCTTAAAAAGTTGATACCGCGTCTTGGTCAGATCCTCCTTCACTACTATCTTCGTTCCCGCAAATTTCCTTCTGTTATTAATCAGCGAACTTCTATATTTGTAGCTTGTAAACTTGACGATTACTGGCCGATGTTTACCTTCTTGATGTGCTCCTAAACGGTGGCAGCGATCTATAGAATCTGAAGTTATAGTAATAGCTTTGTTTTTACACACTTGGATAATTTTTTCTTCGAGATTATCATTTTCTTCCTCTAAGATTCCAAAGATACGTACATTGTTTCTTCGCGTGTATTGCTCCAATACGTCGATTTTTACTTCGCATTCTTCCTTAATCTGCTGCACCTTATTTTCACATTCCTTTTTATATTCTTCCATTTTAGCATTCCACTGATCACATACACGTTGCGTAATATTTGATAAAAAGGCATCATCCGCGAGAAGCGTATTAATTGTTTCCTTAATAATCTCCCTAATCTCTGCCTTATTCTCGCGAGTTAGACCCATTTCTTATGTACACACAAGAGTCAGGTGACACTAATAAAAAACTTATTAACTTATACGTTATACAGGCTGACCGCAGGCGATTATAACAACAAATTTGCCACAGCAGAACAGCACTCAACTACTCACTGGCGGCCATCTTGTTGTTTATTAAAGCAAATTTTATGTAACTCTCATACTTCTAATAGTTATTTAACAAACAAGTGTGTTAATGAAAGCGATTAATAGTCGAGATATGTTGAAATTATTAACCGCCAATTAAGACATGAGTTAGTTACAATATTTTTTCGTTGATCGTATCTTAGTAAATTGGAGAAAGTTTTATTTTATTGCATGACAAAAATTTAACACTTGAAAGTTTTGACATTCATGGTAGCTTTGATTTCCTATGCTAAAATTTTCTATTAATAGAAAATCATCCATTAATAGGAGTCATTAATAAACGATTTTAGAAAATACAAAAATCATGCATTAATAAAAGCTATTAATGAACGATTTTGTATGCATTAACAAAACCCATAAATAAACGATCAACGGAAAAAATATTTTCCAACCCCGTATCGTTATCAGACACTGTATACAATGGTTATCCGTAGTTCTTCAGTATACATATAGCACGTATGGTTGTTGATGATCAAAACTGTGCCATAACGAAATTAAATAAGTGCAAACATTAGAGTTATAAGAATAAAGTTACCTTGTATACTTCACAGCATTTTAAATCAGTGCAAACTGTCCTTGGTTGGTCCAATTCCTCCACACGGATATTAGTAACAGGAACATACAGATTTCCCTTCAGTTGTTGCACATCATCCGCACACAAATTCAAATACTCCTTTTGCCGCTGCAGTTGTTCGATATTAATTTGGATGAGGTTTGCTATTTCAGCTAGAGGCTGTGAGAGTTGCACAATTAGTCGCCGTGCTTCGTTAATGGACAAAGTACTTTGTACTTTGTGAGGTTTCAAGTCTGCCACATAGATCAAGAATCTGGAAACAATTAGTTTAACAGATTCAGGAATTTGTTACTCTTAAACTGTGGATATTTTAAAAATTTTAAAACTTCAATTTATTGCTCTATTTATACATTTAGCAAGGGGCTTATTACAGTCCTTGTTTGTTAGCAATCACTGAAAAATTTAAAATATCTGGACTGTGTCTGTTCTTTAATTTGTTTGATGTTTGAGAGGTGATTAAAAGGAATTGTTTCAAATTGAGATGAAGCAGAAAAATTTATCAGATTGTTTACATATTCTGTTTTATTTTTATTTCTTGCTTCATATATACAGAGTAATCCTGAAATAGTTTGTCAAAATCTGGGACTGATTTGGGAAAAGTTTCTATGAACCTAATCTTAGAATGAGTTGTAAGAGAGCTAGAGTAGTCCTAAGAAAGGATGATAAAAAAATCTGGTGTGATACACGCACACAATTTCCTTCAGTGATCTTATAATTAGCCAACAATTGAATTTTTAATTTTTAAGCATTTGTCAAAAATTTTCACAAATTACAAATACTACAAAAACAGTACAAAATAGAGTGTTAGTTCAAGAGAATTTTTTTTTCTAAAATTTTAATCTGAATTCAAAAATGTAATAATATACCATGTGTTCTATTTAAAATAGGAGTTAATAAAGAAAATAGGAAAAGAAAGTAAAAGAAACCCATTTTAGAGGAATTCAACTGGAAAATTACCTATATCACGTCAATACACATTAAAAATTTAATAAAAATGTAAAAGTTTAAAAAACAACGTTCGCCGTTTTTGAAAAAATCGAAAAAAACTGAAAAATTACAAGAGTAAACACCATACTTCCGGTTATGCCCTTTTCTTCAAAAGCTTGCCGTTGCATCTAGATAGTACACAAAACTTATATATGAAGTTTCAACGTCATATATCTTTTAATTTTGAGATATTCTGTTCACACACATACACACAGACTGACAGACAGACACACACATAGACCAATGAACAAAATAGTTATTTTTGCAAAATGCTACTTTTGCATTCGAGAATGAGTTCTTTTTTGCGAAAATCGCGAGTAAACAAAACATTCGAGAATGCAAAAGAATTTCGTAATCGAGTATCAAAGTTTTTTCGAAAACTGCACAGCTCCACATTAGCGGAAACTCAAAGAAAATTTTTGTCTACATTGTGAACTCTTCTTTAATCAAAACTTGATGCTGAACATAAGTCTTTTTTGTTCTAGATTGTAAAAGACTTTACATCCAGTGAACAAAAAAACAGTCACTTTGACAACCAATTTAGGTCATAATAGTATATGACGTAACAAGAGTTTTAAATGGTATTGCTTTATAACACGAGTTGTGTACTATACTTTTTCTACGACCACACTCATTTCGTTAAATAAAAAAGAAATATTTTATTAAGAGTTACTGTCACACCATCTTAAAAATGAGGCGGCTGCAGTCACAGCCCTACACCACTTCGTACAAACAACAACTGTATAATATACGTAACTATAGTAACCAAAGCGAAAAAGCATTGTTGCTACCAACATAATAAGTCACTACATCCCTAATCGTGTGATCGACCTATTTTACGCACGCTGTGCTTAATAACACGTTTACACAACTTGTAAGTTGTACAATTTTGATCATTTACAGTAGTGGTCATAAGAAATAACACTTTTACATCCAGTGAACAAAAAACAGTCACTTTGACAACCGATTTAAGTCATGTAAATGTCAACATTTTTTATCAGTTTTCGAAAAACATGTTTTTTGGGTTCAGGGGACTCTAAAACATGAAGACCTGTTGACAACTCAATTTCGAATTTTTAGGATGAATCCAATACTTCATCGTAAAAGGAAGTAAAAAAACTTTGATGACATTTGTCAAACTTTTTCACTGAATGTGTTGGTGTTGGAATAAGATTAATGTACGAAAGTAAAATTGTAACAGTTTGGAGCGAACCTAAAGCTGAAAGAAAGTGATATGAAGCGCTATTGATTTTGATGACATTGATCTTTGTTTATAAAACCATAAAACGATCTACCGAGGGGTGAGTAGAAACTAGGAAGCAAGATCTATAAATATATAGCAAGCTTGGAAACATAGGACAATGAATTCAAACCAAAGCCGACGAGATTAGACTGAGAAACGTCGCAGCTTGTCAGCTGAAAGGTTGAAGTTAGATGGTTCGAAAATGCCAGGATGTGCATTTTGAACTGCACCAACCATGCAAGATGTGGTTTTCGTTTATTTGGTTTTGCCGCTAACCAAAAAAGATGAGGAATGTGGGTTTGAAATTGCAGTTAGTTATTAGTACACTGCAAGATTTCAATTTACCGCCATTTTCGTGACCACTGCATAGTGGAATTGTACGGGATGACCTATATTTCCAAGCCTTGCTATGAAATAGTCCACGTGGAATTGACGAATGCCTGTCAATGTGACATCCGAACCAATTAGCAATGGTTTTTTGATGATAACAGGGCCATACAAGGGAAGCAGTTTGGTGACGAGTTCGCGCTTCTATCCTCTTTCCTTGTACATAAAAATGTATCCATATAACTAAACGGATGTTTGCACTAAATAAGCAAAATCTGTAAATGGGTTTACACAGCCTTATTGAAATGAGCTCGGCACGTTCCTCTATTTAACGAAACGGTCGTATTGTTGAAATGTTGCGACTCTTTTGCGACATTATTCTATATCTGTTGAGTCCTATTTTCGGCAAGTGTAAAGCCTGACCTATGTGAAAATTATTACTCCCTTCTATTTCAAAATTAACGCAAAAATAAACAAAATTTTATTTTTTTAAGGTGCTCACCCCGTATATATTTGTCTGAAATTTTCACGGTTTCATGCCAGGTATATATATATATATATAATCTGTATGCAAAATATCATCTTCCTCCAACAAATAGTTTTTGAGTTATACCGCCAACAGACAGATGGAATTGAGAAAACCTGTGTTTCGTCAGGGACCCCGAAACATGAAGATCCGAAGAAATCTCGGAAGGTGATTTTTTTGTGATTACAATACTTCCTTCGTCTTTCAGACAAGGGAAGTAACAAGAAAAAGTGTAACATCCATTTTAAATCAAACCATGATCTAAACGGGAAAGCGGCTTTAAATATACAACAATTAACAATCAATATATTGAGGTAAATACCTCAGGACCTTATTTTATAATATTAATAATAATATAATAATATTGTTTATTGATGCAGTTTATCTGTACAGAGATATTTACACATGTCAACCTCGTCAATCCATTGGTTCACACAAAGTTTATTTTAAAAAATTCACTTATATCATAGTGGGTTTTCGAGCAATATTTGTTTAATTGTATTTTTGAATTTAGTTAAAGGCATGCTCCTGATGTTATAAGGAATAGTATTAAAAAATTTGATTGCCCAATAATTAGGTCCGTTATGTGATTTGGACAGTCTATAGAAATCACTGTAATAGTTATCTTTGTGCCTCGTATCATAGGTATGAGTACCACTATGGGATTCGAATTTTCCATAATTACTTTTGGCATAACATAGACATGTATAAATGTATAATGAAATATATGTAAGTATTCTGAATTCCCGATATAGGTATTTGCAGTCAGCAGTGTAAGATACTCCACCTATGATTCGGATGGCTCTTCTTTGTAGAGCAAATATTTTTTTGCTACACGGAGTATGACCCCAAACAATAATTCCGTATAACATGTGAGACTGGCAAAGTGCAAAATATGCAGTTTTTAAAATTGTTGGAGATACAGATGTTGATAAGCTACGCAGAGCAAAAATGTTACTTGCCAATTTGTGGGCGATATAATTAACATGCACATCCCAATTTAATTTAGTATCAAAATGTACTCCTAAGAACTTACTTTCGCCAGAACAGTCATTATTAGGTACTGGTCGCAGGGTAAATACTCTGTTGTGAGTTTTATCTCGGTTCAACGTGAGATGGTTTGATAAGAACCATGTGTCAGCCCTATTGAGGGTAGCATTGCATTTATCTACTGCAGCATCATAGTTTGAGTGCGAAACAGTGAGGGTCGTATCATCAGCAAAGAGGATAGACAATGATCCATTTAAAAAATGGGGTAAGTCGTTGATGTAGATCAAGAAAAGCAGAGGCCCTAAGATGGAACCCTGAGGTACTCCACAGTTAATTTGCAGTCTATTCGATATTAAATTACCGACCCTTACTGCTTGACACCGATTTGTGAGGTATGACCGAACCATTTTTAAACTCAACTCATCAAGGTTATACTTTTTTAGTTTATCCAACAGGACGTCGTAATTGACGCAATCAAACGCCTTGCTGAGGTCGCAAAAGACTGTAACAGAGTATTCACCCCTCTCAAAACACCCAATTGTGTTACTAACAAAATTAACAAGTGCACTGGAAGTGCTCCTATTAGTCCTAAATCCATATTGATTATCATTGAAAAGAAAATTAGACTCGAAATAATGTCTTATTTGCTTCTCAATAATTTTTTCCAGTATTTTTGAAAATATAGGAAGAATTGAGATTGGTCTATAGATAGACATAACATCATCTTCTCCCTTCTTATAAATTAGTAGTACTAATGCCACCTTCAAACAGTCAGGAAATTGCCCTGAGTTTAGACACTCATTTAGTAATCTAGTTAAAAAGGCCACAAAGTGGTTAATATTTCTTTTCAGCAGATACACGTTAAATCCGTAAATATCTTTGGTTTTACTATTAGATAATGATGCTATGACATTTCTGACTTCGTTGAATGTGGTTTCAGATAAGGAAAATTTGAGAGTAGCTGGTGTATTAAAATAAAATAAGGATAAAGGTTCTCCTGTTTGATTATTATTCTGCAATAGCAAGTTATCAGGGACGTCTCTAAAATAACGATTCCATTCATCAGGCGAAAATCTCGTTGTTATTGATTTATGTGCAGTACTGTTATTGGCATTAATAATATTCCAAATTGTTTTAGACTTATTGCAAGAGTTTGATATTACCTTGTCGTTGGCGCTAACTTTCGCTTTTTTTAGCGCCAGGCGATATATACTGCGATAACGATTATAAGCTAGTCGCGTGTCATGTGTGCCAGTCATGGTATACAGCTCTTGTAGGTGATTAAGATGATTACGCATCAATTTTAATTCTGGTGTAAACCAAGCAATACTAGCATCTTGCTTTCTAGTTGTGATCTGTTTAATAGGGAAACATTTATTTAGAATTGTCGCGATTCTGTTAATAAATTTTGAAAATTTGTCACAAATAGACAGGTCGCTATATAAGTAAGTAAAATCAACCTGTTCAAGGGCCTGGTAGAAAGATAAACACCCTTTTTCAGTGATAGGCCTAAAAGTATTTACATCAGAGCTTCCAGACATGTGACTGCTGGATAACATAAAAGTTAGTATCTGTGCCCTGTGATCGGATACAAAATTTTTAGCAGTTTTACTGGACAAAATATCATTGAGATTAATACTTGTGTAAACATTATCAATAAGTGTTTTAGAAGTACGCTGTACACGGGAATGGTCAAAAAAACATTGGCGCAAACCATGACATAGAAGCACATTTTTTACCTCAGTCGATGCATTCGAATCGTCAAGAAAATTACAATTAAAGTCACCGCACACAAGCCGAATTGTTTTATCGTTTTTGCTGTGTTTCAATAGACCATCCAATAAATCAACGAATAAATCGACTGAGGTTTTAGGAGGTTTATACAAACAAATAATATTTACGTTCACATTATTAACAAGTACATTGACAGAAACAGCCTCTAAAACAGACTCAATTATACATTTGTTGGGTAAAACGTTAACAGTAAATTTAAATTTGTCTTTAATTAATATAAGTACTCCTCCTCCTCGAGATACCGTTCGGCAAAAACTACAGGCAACCACATAACCTGGTAGTTTAAAAGCACAAGCTTCACTAGCGCGTAGCCAGGTTTCCGTTAAACAAATAAAATCTGGGTAACAACATTCGCTCACAAGATCACTAATTAGATCAACTTTATTACAGACGCTTCGCGCATTAAGACACATAATTTTATAGGTCACAGATGTTTGTACTCGATTTCCGTGTTCGTGATGGTTTACCACTGTAGAATCGAAAAAACCTATTTATTAGAGTACCCTCAGGCCAGATTAATGGATTTTGTGCTTCTAAATAGTTGATATCATTGACGGTAATTTTAAAAGAGCTATAATTGTTTGCAGGGAACCTCGGCTAAGTCTGATCCTCCGTTTCGGATGTTTAAACTGATGCAAGGTTTGAGATTGTAAAGAAGTAAATGTAGGAGCTTTCCAAGAAAGTACGAGTAAAATGGAACACTAAAAGGCATTTTATTAAGAAAGGAATTTAATATACAGTGACCGCCAAAAAGTCTGCATCATATGGGAAAAATGTTTATTTTTGATTTTTCAATCAAACTTTTTACGACACTAATTTGTGCATGCATCAGATATACCGAGTAATTTTGACTTATTTAGAAAATGGCGTTTTTCGAAATTGTCAAAATCTAAAAAGTGATCTTTTTCGGAAATTAAGTAAGATATTTTTAGTGTATTAGTTTTAGCTGAGTAATCTCAAGGTAAAAAAAACACACATTTTTCTTGAAATTTTGCAAAAAATTAATTTTCAATTTTTTAAATATTTTTCAATATTTCCCATTACAAGACTTAATTTTAAAATTCAATTTTTTTTTTGGTGATGCCGACTTTTTGGCGATCACTGTATATGCATATATTATAGATTTTACCTACGACATTACAAACTAAAATTTATGGAAAAAACTGCTTATTTTCGTCTGCTTTAAATTGCTTTATTTTTTTAATATGAGTGGCCAAAGTTTTAATTCTTATGGTACTGTTTTGTCTCATATTACTTTTATTTATGTCACCGATTTGCCAGGATTGCTGCAAAGACATAGTTTCCTTAAAAATAATAAAATCTAAAATTAAAATATGTATATCTATTTTTGTTGCAGAAATACGTGTTAATTTTTTTTTAAATTTCAAGTTGAGTTACAATAAATTGTTATAGTCAACGTTGTGATTTCTTACATTTATTTGCCAGATTTGATATCAAGTTTTTTTTTTATTTATTTATTTACTATGCTATTGTGTTTTACCATTATTTCTACAGAATAAAGACGTTATATAAACATTCTAAACATTAAAACATGTTTTAAATTGGTTACCAGAAAAAATAAATTAGAAAGTATTAGTTTGGCAGACAACAAGTACTTCTGTAGTTATGGATTAACCACAAAGAACTATTGACAAACAACACATAATTAAGAAACAAGGTTGAAATCTAAATCACATGTAATTGTACCAAAAACTGATAAAGCCGTTTCTTAAAAATATGCCTGCTATTTATACACAATTTTAAATAGTATACCTACCAAGTGATATTAAATTATCAACTAATTTAAAAACTTTTATACAAAATTTAAAAAATGGATTGTGAACTAAACAGCCTTTGCATTGTTGTTCTCTTTACTAACAGAACTTGCTATAGTTCATGTTATTTTTCCATAATATTTCTAAAACAGCCGCATGGTAAAATTAGTGATGTTGATAAATTAGATAATTATTACTCAACAAAAGCATAGAAAATTAAAAACAACCTACTAAATTGTATCAGTCACTTCACAGAATATTTAAACAATTTGATAAGTTTCTTTGCTTCTGTATCCTCTGTATAATATTATTATTATTACATATATCAACCTAAAAGACTTTAGGGGCACTACGTTTGTATGATATATGTGCACTCTACTATAAATTTTTTTAGTTCAGATTGGTAGGTATTCATTTTCTACAATTTTTAAATTTGGCTATCTGAACATTTAACGGAGTCTGTGCCAATGTTAGAAAACATGACAGAAAATAATGGATTCACGAAATTAATTTTGGCATTATAAGCCACATGCAGTAAAAATTACCTCCAACACTCTTCAGATGATATCTTCCAGCTCGATTCAAAATCTTGCGTTTCTCTTTCAGTGAACTGGATTCCATGAATTAGAGCTACTAGGAAGCGGAAAGCTTCATTATCGATACAATAGATGTTTTGTTTATCCAGAGGGATCTTCACGTAGGGTGGCTTCTTTTCGGTGCCGGCAAGAATTTTCTTCAAAGGAGGCAAAGTATCGCCAGGACGATAAAATGTGCTCCTGGAATTTGTAAATAAAAATACAATGTTGCAGCTGGCACTCTTCTCTAATCGTGACAGCAACTGTTTGATGCAGTACTCAAACATGACCGTTATCCTAGCGTTATTGGGTTTCAACAGAATGCAAATGGCATTCAGTTCTGTGAATTCGCCCAGATAAACCAACAGTTTTTCAAAGTTGATGTTGTCCTGGGCTGCACCTCGAGTATCCCCTATTCCAGGGGTGTCTATCAATCGAATACGAGTATTGCCAAGAGTGAAAATGTAACTTTTGGCATTTTGTGTGGCAGACACTCCTACTTCTTGCAATTCGTTGTCGCTCTGACCTATTTCAATTGTTTGCTCTTCATAATTATCATCGGTAACAGTGAACTTTGATGGGATCAAGCTAATAAGTTCATCGTTGACGGCATCTGATAGAGATGTGTGCGTAAGATAATTTGCAAAGGCATTAATAAATGTAGACTTTCCTACACCAGTTTCGCCCATCAACAATATGTTGATTTCTCTCTCAATTATTGGTGGCTCGATAATCGCTAATTTAATTATAGGAAGCTGGTTTTCCATATTGGTAGCCATTCTTTCAGTTTGTGGCAGTACAACCTGCAATGAAAAATAAAATGTTAGAAGTGATATGTGAAAAATTGAGTGTGACAAATTAGGAATCGCACAAATAAAATAAATTCGATGGCAATTAATAAATATACATAGATTGTTCACTAATAATAAATGAGTTACAAAGACTGGAAAATAAGATTAGAAAAATTCAACTGTCACTCAAAACTCATGCCAATGGCAAAACCTACAAAATTTTATTTTAAAAATTATACAGGGTGTTGAAAAAAAAGGGTAAAATATAATACCTACTTATACAACTCATTAATACAAACAAAAAAGTCAATAAACATGGGTCCGGAAACGCTTCATTTCCGAGATAGAGGGTGTTTTAAAGTTTTCAAAAAAAATCTGTTTTTTATTGTTATCTAGAAAAAGCTTTGGGCGATTTTAATCAAATTTTTATAACTATATGAGGTATCTTTTGGACATATTACAGTTGATCCAATACTTTCAGAGGCGTGCCCATGGGGCATGTCGATTAGGTTTTTTTACAAAAAAACAACACCCAATAAATTTTTTGCAAATTTCATATTTTAATAAAGCTACTAAAAGTGCAACTTTTTTGTCTCTTGATTTTTTTTTGTATCTCGCTTTGTTTTCAAGAAAAAATAAAGCCCATATTTTTGCATGCCTCTGAACCTATTAAGACAAAAACTAAATGCTCCAATATCTCAAAAACCCATCAGCCGATTTTAGTGAAACTTTTAAGATTTATTGATGCTATTAAGGATCATGTTTTGGCGTACTTAGATTTAAATTATTTATTCCAGGGGCGGCCGGGATTTTTTTTGAAAACTTTAAACACGCTGTATCTCGGGAATGAAGCGTTTCTGGACCCATGTTTATTAAGACTTTTTTGTTTGTTTTGATGAGAAGTGGGTAAAATATTTTACCCTTTCTTTTCAACACCCTGTATTATAGCCACAAAATCAATGTAAAATGGAAAACATATTTCTACATGATCGCACAAAGCGAGGTGCAATCAATGAGGAGCTACAAAATATGCTCAAATTCATAACAGGAAGATGCAGAAGATGGGGGATGAAATTGAAAATGCCATCAACACATTACAGGAAAGACAAAAAATCAAGCTAATGTTATCACAAAACAAACTTCGTTAATAACATAAGCAATAAATAAAACATGAATCCATTAAGCACGAAGAAATTGGTTTTACAATCAAGAATTCTACAACTTGAATCAACAATAAACTCCTGCACTACATGTACTCACTTATTAATATGCATTCAATTCAAATACAGTGCAATATTAAACCTTTTATTACACATTTGAAGCGTTAGAAAAAGCTGTTACATTTGTTAAATTGGAAACACTTCACCCTTCAATGATATAAGGATGTCACCTTGGAACTAGAAGAAATGCAAAAATGTGTGTATGTAAGGAAATACTTTACAAAGAAATGATTATCATTAAACGATGCAGGAAACATTACAGCCTTAATTTTATATTCACAATATCCCTTTTAATGATATCCAATGTAAGTATTATTGTATCTTCCGTGTATCAATAAGTAACAACAAAAGGAAGAAGACGGTGAAACATACTTACTAATGAAGGTAAAGAAGTGTATGAATGAATTTTGAACAATTTATTATACCTACTGCTACACAGGGAATTTCTGCACACAAGAAAAAATTACTAAAATGAAATAAACAGTATTGCTTTACACACGGTGGTCCAGGAATTGTCTTGTGGTATAGCAATTTTTACCAGCTAGTTCCTGAGCTGGATTGGGGGGGTTGTCCGGAAGCGCCACTGGTTCAAAATGGTCCAAACCAGAAAACCTACAGGTGTCAGTGTAAATTCTTAAACCACATAGCCGTTTCATAAAAACAATAAATAAAGGAAAAGGAATTGATGTAACCTAAATGTTTATATACAGTATGCACATATCTACATAATATTCAATAGGGTGTAAAAACGAATCTGCAATATTCTGTAGATATTAAACTAGTCGTAGGATTATTAGTTTAACTTAAGTAGTTTTAAATATTGTAAAAACTAACATGGTTGTAATTTTAATAAATGTAGTGAAAAACAAACTCTACGATTTTAACTCGCAATTCTGTCTCGAGCACACGCAACTCAACTATTAAGTAACTTAAAATAAATGTGCAGCGATAGCAGAAAACGGGAGACAATCGCATAAAGATCTAAATTGTTTGGAACACGAAAACCCAGCGGATGGTACACTTTAATTGGTGTGTTTTAGCATTTATAAATAGTTTCTAGTTTGCTCCAGTAGTCCCTCACATGGGTATTAATTCTAAATGTTGAGATACGTGACAATGCCCAACAGCAGTGGAGCTGTTCACAATCGAAGAGCTGAGAGCAGCGGTGACCTGACCCAGCGGCGACAAGGCGCCAGGCCATGCGATTTAAGATCGCAGTAGCAGCGGAGGAAGAGGCGTCCCAGAAGGCATTCAACAGCTGCCATGCCACTGGAGTTTTTCCGGACATCTGTAAAGTGGCCAGACTGGTGCTGATCAGAAAGGGAAACAAGCCATTGGCAGACCCTTCTTCAAACCGGCCCCTACATCTTCAACATCGTGACCTCCTACCTCACCAATAGAAGAATAAGGCTCCGTGCTAGGAACTACGCTGTAGAACGTTACGTACGACGGCGTCCTGACACTAGCCTTGCCGGAGGATACCGTCCTGTATGGATTCGCCGACGACCTTACCCTAGTCGTATCCGACAGGGCGGCGGAGGAGGTGGAGATGAGAGCCAACAAGACAATTAGAAGAATCCTCGAGTGGACAGCGGAGAGAGGCCTCACAATCGTCCCGGAGAAGTCGGAGGCCGTGATGGTCAGCGGAAGATGCCCGCGGACTCTGTCAAAATACTCGGTGTGCTAGTTGGACAAATATCTCAATTTCACCGAGCACATCCAGGAAGCCTCCTTCAGAGCGGCAACCACGACCACGCAGCTGGTCCGCATTATGCCCAACATGGGAGGACCAAAGTCGGCCAAAAGGAGATTGCTCGGTACGGTAGCGCAATCTATCGTGTGTACGCGGCTCCGGTCTGGTGCGAGGCCCTGGTACACGAACGAAACAAGGCCAGGATGCTGAAACTCCAGCGGCAAATGGCACTAAGAGTGTCCTGCGTCTATAGGACCGTGTTTCTAGAGGCAGCGCTAGTGGTGGCATCAATGATCCCGATCCACCTACTAGCTAAGGAGAAAGCCCCGAGGCGCGAAGATCCAGCCAACTCCCACGCAGACACCATCGCGCAATGGCGAAAATATATACGAAATATTATTAACTGAATTCATATACCGAACACTAAAGAATATTTAAACCAGTAACACTTTCTAAAAGAGAAGACTTTCGCCTGTAATCCCCGCACAAAGAAACCCGAGCTCAATGACAATAGAAGAAAGGATTAAAAGGCGGGCAACGACACCTGCAAATCCCGGGTCGGGCGGACAAAAGGATTAAAGCGGCAGCCCTTGCCTTTTCCCAAACTATAAACACGTAGCGCGAATTAAAATAAAAACAACGCTGAATTAAAAAGCCAAACTCCGCGAATCAAAGCAAAACATACCGAGTGAGGTATCAAAACACGCATTTCCCGTCAGCATCAAGATACAATTTATGACACCTCGCTATCGGATTCATTTTTATCTGTTGCCACGCCCTTACACCACGAGGTCGTTAGCGAGTCGTGTTATCTTCTTGGTTCTATCACTTATTTTTCAAGGTGTAATGCTTAGAATTTGTACACAATACGACAATTAGCCCATAACCAAATAACCAAACAAACCTTCGCACATGTGCAGAGAATACCGTATCCGCCAACATGCGAGTGTCTGCTATGGTTACCTTTATGGGGTCTAGATGGGAAAATGTGTAACCGCTAAACGTAACCGCTGCGTTGTAGCGAATTGAGACTAAAACACAAAACATCGAGTGAGGTATCAAAACACGCAGATGAAACGTATGACATCTCGCTATCGGCTTCAATAACGAAGCTACGGCGAAATTAAAGAAAAGTGATTAAACAAACCCCACACTTCGCGAAGTAGGGCAGTCGACAAAGTACAACGGCCCGAATTTTCCTTATAAGGACAGGAAAAACCGCGATCTACTAGATCCCGAACCACCGTCTTCACCAAGTCTTGCTGGCACTTCATAATTTGCTTGAGGATTTCCACGTCTTGCTGGCACTCAATAGTTACCGCGAGAAATTCGCCGCTCGCCATGTCCAAGGAGGATCGCCACCCTGAGTAGGACGCCGCCACAACGCCACTTCCTTCCATCAGACCGCAATGTCTTCGTAGTAAGCTGCCCGCCCTAGCTACACTGCGGCCCCACCGAGTCCCAGCTAACCATCACCGAGCCGCGTAATTATTAACAATTATTTTTCAGAATCCAAGAGCTGTTGGAAAGGCAGGTACCCCCGAATCGCCCGTGGCAAAAAAGGCGCAGCTGCCAACAAGCCTTAGAGCCCAGGCCGAGGACCTCGCCGAAGAAATCGGACCTAGCCGCCGTCCCCGCACGTCGGACCCCGCCAACACTCCCAACGGCCTGCACGCGCTTAAGGCCCACTATCCCGAGGGTAATCCGCCACTGCGCCCGCGGCAGGCTTAAATCACTCGCTCGCCCCCGGAAGTCGGAATTAGAAGTCCACCTGAGGCGCGGAGAAGGAAGGGAGTTCCAGCAGCTGTGGGAGGAGGCCTGCTCTACTGCCTCCAAGAAGACCAGGAATCCTTCCGCGGTATTTGCGATGGGATCCCCGTCTCAGCGTTCGCCTCCAGGACCGTCTCTGAGACAGGCGCCCCTTTGGATCCCTAGCCAGAGGCGCAGTCGCCACCACATCTGTGGCAGAAGTTCAAGCGAATTAAAAATCCTTTTATTCAGTTCCACATAATAAGAAGCAGCCAGTGTGTCCAGGTTATGTACTAGTGATAAGTGTAACTTTTGCATCATTCAGGTTGAGGAATATTTTAACAGTACAAAATGATTTCAAACATTCAACTTTTGTAAGTTAAATGTTCATTATAAAATTAAGACGTCGTTTTACTCGAAAATGAAAAATCTATTTCAAAATCAAAAGAAATGTCATTATAATAACTCTGCGTTCGTTTGAGCAATGGAGGAGTTACATTGCAGATTTCTCGTAAAGTGTCATTTCTTTGTCGCATCAGCTTGCTTGCCTGTCGACAGACAATTATGCGTGATGAATCATGTATGCACCTGTTGATTACAGCCCAGTCATATCAAAGATGAGTCGGCTGCTGCCTTCCGCTGTTTTATCTTATTTTAGTGTATATAAGTTAGTTGTAAGCATTATCACGATAGTCTTGCTTAGGTATTGCTCGCTCCTAGCACTCTGCGTCAATTTTTTCACATGTTGACTTGTAAAGCTTTATATTGGATTAATAAAGCTTATTATGCCCTCAGCTTTAATTACCCTCGAAAATAATTGCTTTACAACTACCGTTGTTAATACCTCCGATGTAGAACAATCCTTTAATATTACTCAACCTCTTTACATTGACGATTCCTCCGACAAAAATAATCACGAAAATGTTTCTTTAAATAATATTTCAACAGATTCGAATAAGAACCTTTTATCAGACAACCCAAAATTTGCGGCTTGACCACCTTGACGAAGAAGAGCGTGTCCTTATAACAAGCTTATGCTATGAATACAACAAAGACATCTTTTATAATCCTAATATCCCATTGTCAGTTACCTCTTTAGTAAAACACCACATTCGAAAAAAACTGACAATCCAATTTTCACAAAGACTTATCGCTATCTTCACATACACAGACAGCAAGTAAAAAACCAAATTAATAAAATTATACAGCCAAGCAAATCACCATATAATTTCTCGATTTGGGTCGTTCCAAAAAAATGGAGAATTGTTGTTGACTATAGGAAGTTAAACGAACAAACTATAGAAGACAAATGTCCCCTTCCAAAAATTGAAACTGTACTTGATAATTTAGACCGTGCAAACTATTTCACTACTCTCGACTTAGCATCTGGATTTTATCAAATCGAAATTGACAAAAATGAGCGTGATAAAACCGCATTTTCGACTGCAGAAAAACATTACCAATTTAGGCGTTTGCCTATGGGTCTTAAAAATTCGCCAGCCGTGCTTCAACGAATGATGACCATATGAACATAGTATTGACTGGTCTTACGCCAACCCTATGTTTAGTTCTCTCGATATAATAGTTTATGGATCATCTCTTCAAGAACACATGAAATAACCGACAGCATAAAGGCCTTCAAGGGATTCGCTGTCAGACCTGCAAAGTGAACAGGTCGCCCTAAGATTCGCCAAAGCGGGCGAACAAAGCGGACCACCTGGTGCGCTATCCAGTTAAAAGTAGAGCGAATCGATCTTTAGAAAGGGTCATTGAGTGTTGTGCGTGCAACCCGCAGAAGAAGAGCAGCGTTGACCCAGCCCCAGGTGCAAGCTGTTCCATTAAAAAATCACCGAATCCAGACTGCAGTGGGCCTGTCTGACATCTCTGGAAGCAACAATTACTGCATAAACCAGGTTTTTCCGCTTGTAACCTCACAGCGAAATAAGAACGCCGTCTGCAATTATAACGAATAATTGCGCAACGGCTGGCAAGGTGTCCGCTGTGCTAACAAGGGGCAGCCCCGGCTACATTACACATTGAAGCTATAAAGAAACGACAACTGCGGGTGCGGCTTATTAGTGCGAACTTAACTATTGCACATTTCGCGTTGGTGAACTTTGCGTTTGCACTATGAATTAAACATTAAGCGTTTAATTAAGATATTTTCTTAGGCGCCGTGCGCCATTGTTTTGTGTATCTGTTTACATGCATTTGTGTCTTGTTTATTCTATTACAGATTATATGTATTCATTGTAAGTTGTTGGGTTTTTATTACCATTGGTGTCTACGTTTGTAAGTACAACATTTCAGGTTTCCACGAGCTGGCCTTAAATAATATTAGTTTGGCCTCAAATAATATTAGCTTCCCCTTAGCTGCACTGGCGATGGAAAGGGAATCTTATGGCTCACCGACTGAATAAGCTAGCCAACCCAGGGCATTTTAAAGTAATAATTCAGTAAGTGTAGGGCTGTTTAAGAGGCCGCGTTACAATCTAAATACGCTTTAGGAACTGTACTGTCCCAAAACCAGAAGCCTATTTGCTATGCATCCCGTACACTCAACGAAACAGAACGATATTCAACTATAGAACGCGAACTTTTAGTCCGCCATTTGCGTTCGAAATTTATAGCGTGAAGTTAGTCATTATACGACGGTGGTGGATCGTGGACCGACTACGGGGCCGCTTATTCAAATTCAAGTTCCCGCGAATCGTTGCCGCAAATTTGTTTTACGCCTGTTCCAAACCTGTTAAAGGGCAGATTCAAGTGCTTGCTATAGTATTCATGGATACCCCGATATCTTTCTTTTACTAGGGACCTCGACCTTATCGTATGGCTATACTAAACGCACGTTGCTTCCGACAGCTAGACATTTTTGAGCATCGCCTTAACGTCAATTAGAGCTAACATTCTGGGCTTAACGTTATCCAGAGCAAACTTGCATTGCTCTATACCGGCGTATTACTTGTTGTGCCCGCTCTGCGACCTATACTTGTCTAACTATTGTCTTTTTTTTGACTGCCTCTGCGGTGCCCGATCATAATTTTTAAAGTGTTTGTTTTATCCGCCGTATACCTGCCTAAATTTATTTATATTTATATTTGTATCTATATTTATACCTGCATGCTTGTGAATTGCATTATAGTACCCACCAATTTAAATAAAGCTGTGATATTTTATTGGTCGTTATTTTTAACTGGTCGATTTGCTGGAATTATCTCTACCCTGTGATGATCCGACGCAAGGATTAAGCGACGTTGAGGACCTGGCGCCCTCTCCTTTTTATTCTTTTTCAGTGTAGCTGGAACCCCGACCCTTCTCGGCGAGTTAGCCCAATTAGGCCGATAGTTACCAGCCGGAAAAATATCTACTATAACTTTCGCCACCAGGTAAGGCCAAAACATTTATCCTTCCTCACACCCTCATCTGATCCCTTATCTGACTCATTACCTATTAACCAAGAATTACGACCAGAAAGATTAACACCTGATAATCAATCACTAGATAACACCATACATACCCAACTTGATTCTACACCCGCAATAAATATCATTGACAAACCCCTACAGCATTTTAGTAATCGAATCGAATTCATAACGACCACTGTCGCAAAGAAAATCCAAATTATAAAATTTGATAACAATAAATTAATAAAAGTGTGTATCAACCTTAAATCTTGTACAACGAAATTTACAGAACTACTTTTAAAATTTTGCATACCTAAAACCAACTATTATTGTTACTTCCCCGACAAAAACGTTTATACGTAAAGACTTGGCAAAATTTATAATCTCCGTTACTAACGAAATTACTCCTAAATTTTTCAAATGTTTACTCCAAGTCACTTACCTATCCGACAGAGAAGAACGAATGAATCAAATTTCAAACTATCATGAAGAAAAATAATCATAAAGGTACCAAAGAAACCGAAGAACATCTAAAACGAAAATACTATTGAAAAAGTATTTCTAAAGATATAGAGCAGTACGTTAATAACTGTCAGACTTGTAAAAGACAAAAATATTTACGATGTCTCATGAAACAGCCTTTTCAATTAACTCCTAAATTTAATAAACCTTTTCAGAATGTACATATCGACATATTTGCAATTGATAAGAAATGCCATAGATATCTTAGACCAATTAGTTACTTTTATATCAATATTTGGGGCCCCTTGTACAATTATTGCTGAGAATGAATTCAATATTCAATCAATTAAAAATTTACTTGAACAACATAAAATATTTATTCATATCACTACCCCTTACAATCATAATTACAATTCACCTGTCAAACAAGCACACTATCCTAATACAACATTACCGATTATTAAAAGAACAATTCCCGAATGAATCACCTACCAAATTAATTCAATATTCACTAATAGGATACAACAATTACATACACTCTAATTTGAAATATACACCCATGAACGCATACGGACATACTGAAACAAGAAATCCATTTGACATCAATTTTGACAAACATTACATTGAAACTTACGTTAACGACCACCAGAACAAACTTCACAAATTATACCAAGAATTAACTGAAAAACAAGCGGTTACCAAAGAAACGCGAAACGAAAAAGCCAATATAAAAAGAAATCCCCACACTTTCAAAATAAACGACAAAGTGTTTGGTATGAATCAGGCAGATGCAATTAGCGCGATGGACAGCTAATTACGCATAGGCCAGCCCGCGCTAAAAATTCGCATCTGGCCTGCAGCCGACTCGACCCTCGCGCTCAAATTACCAGAAAACATCATAAACTTTATAGGATGGCACCCGTAGAAATTCGGCAGAAAAGCACGTAGCAGCTACCACCCATAAATTAGAAAGCCCGTACACAAAGAAACAACAGCGAACGCTCGAGTTCAATTACCCGCGGCAGCAGAAATGTTACCGGCCCTCGGCCAACTGGCGACGCGACCTCGGCAGAGCGGCTCCCCAAATTCGCTTTAAAATTAAATTTAATAAAGCAATTCGAATCGCGCACAATGAAATAAGGGAATAGATAGAAAAAAACGCGGATTCTTCGAGGCGCGCCCGCCCTGCCGAAATCGCCGCCAACATTTTCGCGCCCGGCGGAAGGTCAGGCGCGGCGGGAGTGGGAATTAGAGCTCCACCCCGAACCCCTCGAGCGCAGCGAGCTCGACAGACTGTGGAACGCGTCCTCCGGAGCGCTGAGGCCCACATCCCTTGGCCACTCCAGGAGGTGGAGCTGCCACCACACCGCCCCCCCCCCCAGGGATCGAACCTCGGTCCGCCCCCAGGAACCCCAGGCTCAACACCCTATTGCGCCAACGCCCCCGAGCGCCCCTAAGCGAGCAGCCCCGATTCATTCCCTGCAGTCGCCGCAGCCAACGCCACCGCTTCGAACGACGCCATCGCCCCGAGAAGCGCTTCAGCCCCTTCGAACGACGCCATCGTCCCGAGAAGCGCCCCGGCCCCTCCCAGCACCGCCAGCGCCGTGAAGCGCTCCAGCCCCTTCGAGCGCTGACATCGCCCCGACAAGCACTCCAGCCCAGATCGGCACCGCCGACCAGCGTCGCGCCGTCCAGCGTCGCCCCGCCAGCCTAGAGGGTATTCTCCCCTACACACGCAGCGCCGCCAGACCCCTACCAGGGTGGAGTGCCGTGGCCCATTCCACCGCCGATAATAGAGACCCCCCCCCCCGCCAGTGAATTAAGGACCACGCGTTAGTTTTAAGAATTTGTACATATACCTTTAGCCATTAAGACTCCTTTCTCATGTATGATATCAAATTGGGAACTGTATTAAAATAATCTCCCAGGAATAAGTTGTGTGTGTTTCTTTTTCTTCGTCCCAGCTGAACAGCCATCTACCGACCGAGCTAGCAGGAAGGTGGCGCTAACCCGGCATTGTTTAACCTAAGACCCGCCCTCGCGCTATTACGCAGAGGACGAGGCGTGTTATGTTTGTAAGAAACACGCGAGCCCCAGGAAATAAATCCCAACAACGATATTTAGGACCCTTCACAATTACAAGAATCGCTAATCATGAAACATGTTTCCTAAAACCCAACGATTCCGACTAAATTATTAAACGACATCTAAACGAATTACTCCCGTTTGTAGATGCATCATCAACCCCTGTTGCATCATCGCATCCTTAGTAGAAATAACCATAACGGACATCAAAGATAACCCCGGACTTTACCCCTTGAATAAAGGAAACGCCTATCTCCAAGAAAGCACCTGGACTTTGTAGAAGATACTTAATTATTCCCCTACGATATCTAATTATTTAACTTTAAGCGACAACATTTTGAAATCACTTTGCTTACCAATAAATCATTTAATGTAATTCACAATAAAAGAACTGTATTTAAAAACTCTGTTTGCACCGAAACATCTATGGAAGATGATTAGACTCGGTTCAATCATAACAATAAATTGCAAATTCTACAAAATTGTTTAATGGAAGCCGATAAATTACTGGATCTATTATTTCCTGAACGAAAACCGCGAACTAAAAGAGCAGACAGCAATCGATGCCCTTGGAAGTTTAATAAAATTTGTTACCGGAAATCTTGACGCTTCAGACGGTCAACAATTCGAAAATCAAATAAATATTTTATCAAAATCTACACCAACAAAAAATTATATTACTTGAACAAGCACAGATCCTAAATGACACCATTCAAATATTTTCAGACAATATCAATAGAATATCAGAAAATCAGAAACCCCTTAACGAAAATTTAAATAAATACTACTTAAAATTAAATAATATCTTAGGAACCCTAACAACTAATACTTTATTAGAGCAATCAATACAATCCCTTCAATTATTTATTAATGCCTGGACTAGTCTTGAAACATCGCTTACGTTTGCGCAAAACCGACAATTACACGTATCCCTGATTGACAACGAGAATCTTTTGAACGCACTAACGTATCTCAGAATTTAATCGAACTCCAACTACACAAACAAAAATATTTATCCTTACCCTATCCTGTTAATCATCAAAAACTGCATCTTTATGAGTCTATTATTCAATTAAAAATCTATAAAAAAGCGGAAACTTTTAACATTAATCTACGAAATACCTTTAATAAAACCATTTACAGAATATCAATATATTCAATTAATACCATTCCCCGCCTATAACATTTTCAAATGACTATTCGGGACATATCGAAATATTCTCTTCTCTACAAAGTGTAGCATTCCCTTAGAAATAAACCATTTTCAAAAATTTACTAACCATTATTTTTGTCAACAACCGTATCATTTTTCTATCCTTAATGAAAAGCTACGTGAAACGCAGTTACTAGCCTTCATTATAATTAAACTTATAAATCTTACTTCTTTCATTTAAATTATTATAAAATTTCGCAAGTAAACAAATCTACATGGATTCTAAGTTGCCCCAATAAAACAATTATCGATATAAAATGTTCTAATTTTAATGAAAGAAAAACAATCACAGGATTTCTTTAGTTCGAGTAACTGACAATTGCTCCGTCATTATAAATCAACAAGAAATTTTATTGTCTTTTGGCTCTTTAGTACTTGAAAAACCCAATCAAATATAAATTAATCAACATCAGTTTCCACATAAAGTAAATATTGAAAACGCCACAATTTCTAAAATTTTCATATCACAGATGAGTCGGCTGCTGTCTTCTGCTATTTTTTTTGTTGTACGCATTATCACGCTACTCTTGCTTAGATATTGCTAGCTCCCTGTTCAACACGCCGCTCGCTTCTAGCAAGCTCCGTCAATGTTTTCACATTTTGACTTGTAAAGTTTTATATTGTCGTAATAAAGCTTTTTTAAAAAGTCAAAACGACGTTAAACCGTGTTAACTAGACTGCAATGAAGATTACGTTAGTTACTGAGTAATTATGTAGCATTCTTATTCTAATGAAATTGTATAACGATAACGTATAATGATATTGTATAACGATAACGTATATTGATATTGTAGAACTAAATAGTTTTTTCTTAAGTAAGAACACTTAACATGAGTCATAATTATGTTGTTATCTGCATAAAACATAATCATAACAGATAAAATAAATGGACTCGAAATAGTTTCTGTTGCGCAAGCTATCGTACTCTGAACCAGTGTTGCCAGATCGGCAAAAATCTACATGAGAAAAATGTAATGAAATTTGTGACAAAAATCATGAACCCTATTTTTCAACTTCGAATACCATTACAGACATTTTAAATTAGGTTCATTGAAAACAGTTTAATTTAAAAAATCAGTAAACGGCTTTACTCGGAACTTGCCTGGCAAGTGAAAGTTTTGAAACTAAAGTTTTTTAAAATATCAAAAGAAAAAAGAAAGTTTACTTTTGTAAAACCCTGTATATATTAGGTCCAAAATACGCCTATTTTGGTCGAGGGTAAAAATCTGAGCTATATGCAAAATATTACTTTTATTTAGCTAATATGCAAAATATTACTTTTATTTAGCTAATAGTTCAAGATGATATGATCCTGACATCCGAGCAATGGCCATGCATGATTTCCATTCGTCAAATCCTGGCCCATTTAAAAAAATCATTTTTTTTCTCATCTGTCAGTAACCGCTCTCGATCCCGCTTTGCTTTTTCAAAAGGCAGAGACACAGTTAAATTCAAGCCCGTCTTAATTAGCTCCCACGTCAGACGCCGGGCGATTTTCAATTGCCTGCCAGCCGCCTCGCCAGCGCACATAATTCCTCGAAATTTGAGGAAAACACTCATAAATTTTATAGGGATAAGCGATTAGGAAATTGGGGAAGAAACACGTAGCCGCCGACCAACAGAAGGAAATCATAAATTAAGTTAGGTCAAGCAACTTCCAGAAAGATGGACGCTGGGCCCAACAGCGCCTGCAGCCACCCACCGGTCCAAAGCACCAACGAACGGGAGAATCGCGAAAACAAATACATCACACTAATTAGGATACTCGTGTTCGGTATCTACAGAGAGAGAAAATTAAGAGCAATAAAACAATGGCGAGCCCGCCATCGAAACGGTTCGACGCACGGAGCGCGAGGGGAAAAAACAAACAATTCACACTATTCCAGGGCGCGTCTCATGAGGCTGAATCTTGCTAAACATCGGCCCACCGCGGTAAGCCCCTAAAATTGACGGGCTGTAAACGACCCACCGCTTGGGCGAAGGCACGTGTCGCCCGACCGGCGATGAAAAATTCAAAACCCACCCGGGTGCTATAAACCGCCAATTTAGTAATTAAAAAAGGAAAGCCACCAGCAACCCATTTGTGTGTGGATTCAAAAGATTCACCGCGACATAGGGAATGCTCTGGATCTCAGTTATCGCGCAAACAAAACCTCAGCGCCGAGCGCGGAGTAAAAAAATAACTCAGATATGAAATCTCAAAGCCCGTCCCAGTCCACAGAAATCCCCTCGAGTGACATATCAACAAGTGCGTCTTTTCGCCAGGAAACCATGGTGACGAAATTAGGCCGCTAAATTAAGACGCCGATTAATTAGCGTTAAAATGTCCCGAATTAAGAACGCGGCCAGGCTTCCCCACTCTCCAGCCAATAGGAAAGAAGGATCCGGGGACAAAGCCGCGAGATCCCTTTATAAGCAGGGCCATTTTCGGGGCAAGGATAACTGAACTTCATCCCATCATCAGATCATCAGGCAGCCGAAGGCATGAGCAGTCGAATCTCTCAATTCGCTCTCAGCCTCCAGTTCCAGGACGCCGCCCAGGGCTCGCGCCACGAAGAGGACTTTGCCTGCGCTCGTGATCCAAGTGATCGACGCCCTGGCTCCGTGCTACTTCGCCGAGGGTCCACCTGTCCGCGGCACTGATGCCTCAAGCCTCCGCCCGCATCCTCCGCATGCCGCCGAGGTGTGTCATGCCCCAGGTCGCGCAGCACGTGAAGACAGCCCCGCCACCAAAGGACTTTGCTAGGACGCGAGCCCCAGGTTCAAGAAGCCCTGGCCGGCGTTTCCTGCACCCCAGGCCGACCTTCGCCACCACGAGCCCCAGCTTGCCACCGGCAACGCCTCGACACAGGCCCTGCGTCTCGCCCATCGATATGCCGTCCTCAAGCAGCCCGCCGCACGCAACCGCGCCATATTCTTTTCCTATCTGAAATTTGTGTATACCGGGTAAATATTCCAAAACCGAACATAGGCAATTAACATGGGAAAAAGGTTTTTCGCATATTGCTGCTTCCCATTTTAACTTAAAGGGTTTATAATGACACCAATCGAAAGAAGATTTTTTTTCTCATCTAATGATATGCGAATTAGTTAATTTTCAGTTGTATTTCTTTATTATTTTATCGAAAATAAATGGGGCTGCGCGCGCTATTGCGCGGTCTATCCTAATCAATTTACCACCATTTTTAGGCCTATTACGTTGGGCCATTCCGTTCTGCTACACACGCCGCCCCTGCCTCCCTCTGCCGTCCACCTGACCAAAGAAGGGGGCCCTCGGGGCTCCGCTCCTCTCCAAGGGCGCCCTCGGGACTCCGCCCCTCTCCAGGTCGGCCCTCGGGCATCCGCCCCTCTTCAAGGGGCCCTCGGGGCTCCGTCTCTCTCCAATGGGTCCAAGGCGGTTTCGAAATATTCACCAGGTATAAACCTGTACATAGTAAATTTAGATTTTTAGAATAAACACAGGTTTAAACAACCAATCGTGATCTTTCCACAGGAGCTCAATCATCGTCCTACGTTGTCACTTTTTATTGCTGAGCTAGAGGGTGAATGGTCCCACGTCTTAAGCAAGTGAGACCGTCTCTGTATTGAGTTAAAGAGTTAAAGCAAAAATTGTCAGAATTTATTTTTTTTAAGCGCTCGCCCTGTATATACAGGGTGTCTCATGACATGATTACCATAGTTAAAGAATATGTTGTTACCGCCACTGTGACTGTAAAAGAGATAAGCAAAGGCAACCGACTTCTCAGGCGAAGACTCTAATATTTAGCTGAAAAGAAAAAATGGGCGCCAAGTAGCAAGTAACCCAGCACTTTGCTAATAAAAAGGTACACTACAGAAGGCGCTACTAACCAAACCTGAAAATTAAAGGTAACGGCAAAGGCACAAATCAGATACGTAGGCAAAGATGTCAAAGCTGCATAATATCAGCAATCAGTAGTACATATACAAATAAAATACACACACATGGCAAACCAATTCCAAAGTATCACAGTTCATATCACAGTAGCAAAGCGTCTTATTAAAACTCACCAGAATAATTGCACATAATTTAAATAATAATTAAAGCATAATTGAAATATTGGCGTAATTTAATTAAATAGATTAATGTAAGTGACATATGCATAAAGAAATTACAGATTGACTATCCAAAATGACTAAATGCACTACTAAAACGTTGTCGATAGCACAATGACTATGACACATATGTTATACGTCAAATTTTGAATGACTACTTGAATTCGACTATTTACTCACTATGCAAGAGCCTTCTTTCGTTTACCATAAATAACAGTATCGCTCTTACAGGCCCAAGATCTTGTTTCTTATTATAAGGCGCTTCCCAAACCGGAATGTGACTATGGTTAATTCCCATCAGATTTCAAAGTGTCGCAAGATAATATTACGCAAAAATCTTGCAGATGCGGGGATTCCCTAAAGTTGGATTCGACCGAGTTTTATTTCACTAGCGTGACTTGGACGCCGAGAACGGATTAGTTTTGTCTTGCAAAAGCCGTACAATTTCCGATATTACAATCACTTAGGCGGTGCACGAAGCGCATCTAGCATTTGATCTAAAATAGTGAAAATAAACTACCGCAACAATTTCCTTATAAACGAACAATAGTACGATGAATCATCTTAACTGCCTTAAAAAGTTATCTAGCTTGCTTCAAATAAGTGAGTAATCACTGTTCAAACTATTTTTGAACATGAATTTAGTGAATAAAGTGAAATAGAGTAAAGACAGAAGTGCACGCATTTAGCCTACAAAAGAACTGCATAAGTTGCGCCAGATAAAATATGGGTCAGGTTTCTGTGTCGCGATAACAACTAAATGTAAACGGCACACACAACAAAAGCCAGTTCCTTACATTTCAAAACAGACGTTGCAGGTTTTAATTGTGTATTATACCGCATGTCAAAGGCACAGCGCAGCAATTTTGTAACTAGTGGGTCAAGATAACAAACTCAGCGTTTAATATTACGCACATATGATTGTAATTATTTATAGTAGGAAGTAAAATATGGCATACATTTATTGTATAAAAGCTATGTGATATGTATTAGAATTTAATATACGTTCAACCACGAATGTGTATTCATTGATGGGGTTAAACACAGGCCAAGATTGTTTGTAACGAAGTAGTCAGGCCTAACTACTTCCCCCTATCTCTTAACAACAAAATAATCTCCAACTCCTGTCGAATAAAACTAAACTGGTTTTAAAAACAAACATAAAAGGTGCTAAGTTCCAATTAATTTTGGGACACATCTTTTACATTGGTCCTTCGAGCCAACAACTCCCCGATCACGAAGAAGCCGGAATTTGGAGAAGACATTGGTCCTACAAGCCAACTACTCCCCGGACAAGAGGAAACTGGATTTTTTGGGTAAAAATCCTCAAGCCAACCAATTGGAGGCTGAAAAGAAGTTAGTGCAACAATCAAGAGTCTTGGGTACGCGGAACAGATTGGAAGCTCTGGGCAAGTAAGCAACTGGACCGGATCTGCCATATCCGTTGGAAAATTTGGAGGACTCACAACAAGATTGGTATGTACTCTTCTGTGTAAAGATTAGGGAGAAGTTCAAATTGAGCCGTCGCTAAGGAGAAAACGTCCTACGACTCAATCAAAGGAATTCCGCCAAAGGAAAAGGCGAGAATTAGTAATAGCAGCATAAGTTCTGCTAATAACTTCCAAGGGCTTCGGCAGTGCAGCGAGAAGAATCTTCAGCGGCAATCGATCCGCTAAGAACTTGGAAAATACGTAAAGTGGTAAGATACTACTTATTAAGCCAGTTTTAGTACCAAAGCCATTAAAAAAGCCGCATCGACATGGAGTCAATTATAAAGGAGCAGAAACAGCTGGCGGACAAAATGTGCCAACTGTTCACAAATATGAAGAAGGATTCCGGAAGCAGAAAGAATCAGATGTACCTAGCCAAGAAAGAGTTTGAATTAGAAGAATTGTGGAAGGCATTCGAAAACGGTGACATGGAACTACGGAAGCGACTTCCAGCGGATCATGAATACATAAAAAAGGATTTCTACAGCCAGGTGAAAGAAAGATTTCAAATAACTACAGATTACATACATGAATGGCAGGAGAAGCTAAATCCAGCTAGTGAGGAGAGTAACGGCTTAGAAACCGAGAAAAAGGAAAACCCCATCGAAGAAGTAGGCAGACTCAAGAAGCAAGAAATTGAAATGCAGTTATTTAGCGAAGTACGTGACGATGCAATATTAGCATTGGAACAAGTCCAGACAAAAATGTTCTATGAGTATAAAACCAACAAGATTTCCGACCAGTGGGAGAATATTACGAGAATGCATAAGGAAATCCTCGGATGTGAGCAAGAATTTGCGGAGGATTACTTCACGGATGGTGTTTACAACCAGATGCGAGAGCGTTATAACCAGGTAATAGCTCAAATATTTAACAAAATAAGTAGCATTCCGAGAAGTGAACAACCACGAGCACGAGAAGAACTGGCCATCCCATTGCCCAAAATCACGATGCCGATGTTTGAAGGAAATTATGAAAATTGGACCACGTTCCACGACATTTTTGGGCGACTCATCCACAACAATGCCACATTAGGCAAGGCAGAAAAGATGCAGTACCTCAAAACTTACCTCAGAGGCGAGGCAAGTAAATTAATAAAACATCTCGACGCATCGGACGCTAACTATGAAACCGCATGGGACCTACTACAAAGCAGGTATAATAACAAAAGAATTTTGTTTTCCAAATTTTCAGACAACATATTAGAACTACCCAACCTGAATTGTGAATCAGCAGCCAGCCTAAAACAGCTGCATGATACCACATTGGAAAGTTTACGTGCCATATCCAACATGGGCGTGAATACTGAGTCATGGGGACCAATGATAGCTCATCTGCTGGTAAAGAAGCTAGACAAGGATACGAAGAAGTTATATGAACAGTCGCTGACAAATTCTCGAGAGATCCAGGATCTGGCAAACTTGTTGAAGTTTTTGGAAAAAAACATTCCAATCACTGGAGGCAATCCAAGATTCCAAGAGGAAGCTGGAAATCGCAAAACCAATTAAAATGTCAGAATCAACAAGAAAACCATGGCCAGTAAGGAGTTATCACACAAGCATCAGTAGATGTCGGATCTGCAACAACAGCCACAAAATCACACAGTGCCCGAAATTCATTTCCATGAGCAGCGACGATCGATACCAAACCATCAGGCGTCATCGGCTGAGTGTGAGATGTTTGGTCCACAAGGAGAATGAAAAATGCTACAATTCGAACAAATGTCAAAACTGCGACATATGGCACCATACTATGTTGCATAAGGAATGGAGCAAAACTCCGGTAAAATATCCTCAACAGGTAATTGCAAAACCTCAGCAGGAGCCAATTAGGAAGTCCCAAGTGGCCTCCACCTCCGGACAAACAGTGGAAGAAGTAAGCAGCCTAGTTAGCAGAAAATCGAAAAATCCCAACCAGAAGGAAGTTCTGCTAGCCACGGCATTTTTAAAAATAAAGGCAGCCGGAGGACATTATGAACTGTTAAGAGCTTTGGTCGATCCAGGATCACAGGCATCTTTTATAACTGAAGAAGCAGCACAACTATTGGCATTACCAAGAATTAAAATCCAAGCAGACATCAGAGGGCTAGGAAAAAGCGAAGCAGGGAAATCCAAAGGAAAAATAGAGGCAGAAATGAGACCACGATTTTCCAGCAACTTCCGAATGTATGGGGATCTGCTTATAATGGCAAGATTGACAGGAACGTTGCCAAGGAATACGATGGTGGAAAAGGAGAAGGACGCATGGGAACACTGCCTACTGGCCGATCCTAACTACAACATGCCAGGTCCAGTAGATATCCTGATAGGAGCCGATCTATACAAGGATATACTCCTAGAAGGGGTCAAGAAGACACGACAAGGGATGATGGCGCAAAGGACAGAATTAGGATGGATCTTATCTGGGGCAGTAGAGGCAGCAAAACAACCCAACATGAGAGTGGTGAGCATGGTATCTAACCTAGAAGAAGATCATCAACTCAGAAAATTCTGGGAAATAGAAGAGGTCTCAAGGGAGAAACCTATCTCTCAGGAAGATCAAGACTGTGAACAGCAGTTCGAGGAATCCCATTTTCGGAAGCAAGATGGGACCTATGTGGAAAAAATACCATTCAAGGAGGACCCCAATCATTTGGGCGAATCAAGAAGGAAACCAGTTGCCAGAATGCTGCAAATGGAAAAACGATTCGAAACTAATAAAAAATTGGAGTCCGAATATAAAGAGTTCATGAGGGAATACATTTCCTTGGGTCACATGAGGAAAATTGATCAAGATAAGGTTCAGGCAGGAGGATATTATATTCCTCACCAAGCTGTCATAAAGGAGGACAGTGATACAACCAAGTTAAGAGTAGTCTTTGACGCTTCATCCAAGTCATCAAATGGGGAAAGCCTGAACCAAATGATGTACACTGGGCCAAGGCTACAGCAAGATTTAACAGATATCCTTCTGAGATGGAGGAAATACGAGTTTGCATTAACAGCAGACATTGAGAAGATGTATAGACAAATACAGATAGCTGAGGATGATCAGCACTTCCAGAAAATTGTGTGGAGGTTCTCGCAAACAGAACCACTCCAAGAGTATCAGCTAACCACAGTGAGTTATGGCACAACCGCAGCTCCTTACCTGGCAGTTCGGACTTTGCAGCAGTTGGCCAAGGATGAACAATTCCGATTCCGAAGAGGTTCTCAGATTGCCATGAGGGACTTCTATGTAGACGATCTTCTAACAGGAGCCAGTTCCAAGGAAGACGCAAGGAGCATCCAAAACGAACTAACCAAGATGTTGAAAACTGGAGGGTTCAATCTCAGGAAGTGGACTAGTAACCTTCCAGAAGCTGAAGGAAGCACCAACATCATATTAGGGGACAAGGAAGATGCTACGAGGAAGACACTGGGAGTACATTGGTCACCAACACTTGACGTACTACAATACAAAGTTAAGCAGCAACCAGAAGGCGAAATAACGAAAAGGAAGATCCTTTCAGAGATAGCACAAATCTTTGACCCATTAGGACTACTAGCACCAGTTATAAAAACTGCTAAGTTATTAATACAAGAATTATGGGTCGGACAGTATTCATGGGATGAAGAATTACCAAAGGATATACAAGACAGATGGTCAAGATTCAGGCAAGAATTACCGAAGGTAGAAGAAGTGCACATCCCAAGATGGATAAATTATGGAGAAAATGGCCACACAGAGATGCATGGTTTCTGTGATTCCTCAGAGCGAGCTTACGGGTCGGCGATTTACATAAAAAGGTCTTCACCATTAGGGACCACGACAGTGACGTTACTCACAGCCAAGTCAAAAGTGGCACCCCTCAAGATGAAGAAGACACTGCCAAAACTAGAATTATGTTCGGCTGAATTATTAGCCAAACTAATAAAGAAGACCATTTCAACCATGGAGTTAGACAACATTGAAATCTATGCCTGGACAGATTCAATGATAACTCTAGCCTGGATAAAGGGAAGTCCAGAGAGATGGAAGAATTTTGTAGCAAATCGGGTTGCTACAATTTACGAGTGCGTCGGCACGCAGTGCTGGAATCACGTCAAGTCGGAAGATAACCCGGCAGACCTGGTCACAAGAGGAGTACAACCATCCAGATTAGGTGACCAAGAGTTATGGTTCCACGGCCCTGAATGGTTATCAAAGGAAGATACCCAGGAACGAATAAAGGCCCAAACAACAGTAGAGAGTACTACTGAAGAAGAAAGGAAAACACCTCGGCAGGTAGCAGTTCATGCAGCAATCAGTAAGGCAGCAAATGCATGGAAAGATTCTCATCATTCAACAAAATGATAAGAGTAATCGCTTACTGTAAGCGGTTTATAAAGAAATGTAGGAAGGAAGTAGTAGCGGTCCAACAATTAACCACCAACGAGCTACGTGAGAGCCTAAAGTGCATAATCAAATCAGCACAAAGGCATGACTTCCCAAGAGAACATCACCTATTACACCAAGGCAAAACGGTAGACAGCAAAAGTTCCTTGTTCAACGTGTTCCCATTCCTGGATGGAGATGGAATTCTTCGAGTGGGAGGAAGGATACAGCACTCGCTGTTACCTTACGATGAGAAACACCCCATCATCATAGCCAGCAACAGTCATATAGCCAAGCTGATCGTCAGAAACGCGCATCACCAAACGTTACATGGAGGTAATCAAGCTACGTTAGCCTTCATCAGAAGAAAGTATTGGATAGTACGAGCCAAACAGGCGATTGCCAAAATCATCAACAGATGCATGACATGCGCAAGGGTTAAGGCAGCACCTATGCATCAGCTAATGGGACAACTACCCCCTGCACGAGTGACACCGTCCATTCCATTTACACACACTGGACTGGACTACGCTGGACCAATCCAAATTAGAGTATCCAAAGGAAGAGGCAACAAGTCCTACAAAGGATACATCGCCATCTTTATTTGTTTGGCCACGAAGGCCATACACATTGAAGCAGTGAGCGACATGACTGTGCCTTCATAGCAGCATTCAGAAGGTTCACTGCAAGGAGAGGAAAATGCGCCCACATTTACAGTGACAACGGTACCAACTTTGTGGGAGCTAGTAAGCTATTGGACACCCAAATACAGGACAAATTAAGCACCGAAGCAGTCCAGTGGCATTTCATCCCCCCGGCAAGCCTCCACATGGGTGGAGGATTGTCGATGGCGCTGGACTGAGCTGGACGTGTTGGCTTGCTGCGGTGTAAATTTGTGTTATAGTGTTGAAATAATCGTAACTAATCTCCGTTCACGATGAGTACCACCAGAGCCAGTGCTATGGCTGATAAAGAATTTGATGCTTTAGCCGACAAAATCGTAGAGAAGCTCTTGGAATCCGAGGTCTTCTCCGAAAAATTATCCACAAAGATCAGCGAGGCAATACAACACCAGTTTAAGGACCTGATTACAGGCTACGAGCAGAAGATCAATCAACTCGAGGCCCAAATATCAAAAATGGATATCACTTTAGATGCGCAGGAACAATACTCGCGCAAAAACAATATCAGAATCCTTGGCGTACCTGAAGTACCAAATGAAAACACCAACGAAACAGTGAAAGAAGTCTGTAAAAAACTAGGCGTGAATCTCCCAGAGGACTGTATCGACATCAGCCATAGGTTGCCAGGACAAAATGGTAAACATTCCCCGATAATTGTAAAATTTCTTCGGCGTGATATTAAGAATTTAATTTACTCTAACAAGAGAAAACTTAAAGGCACAAAAACTGTCATCGTGGAAGATTTAACAAAAAAGAGGGTCCTTCTATTAAATAAATCAATTGAAAAGTTTGGTAGGGAGAACGTTTGGACCTCGAACGGTATTATTTTTGTGAAATTAAAAAAAACTTTGTATAAAATTTCAACGCAAGAAGCTCTAGACAAAATTAAAAAATAATCAGGTGTAACGCAGTGAGCTAACATTAACATCAACACTTGCATTGAAACATTATTCATCGAAATAACTTGAGTTTTGGGTTTTGTGCGAAAGGCCGCATTTTACGTTTGCGCTTCTAGTATCAGTAAGTTTAAACCTTTTGTTAGTGAGTTTAGTAGATTATATTAGTTTTGTTATATTTTAGTTTAATTTGTGTAGCTTCCTCTCTGGTGACATGTACTTTTAAATAGGTCTTAGAATGTTATTTAATATGCTCATTAGTATTAGGTATTAGCTCGATGTGTTACTATGAGTGACACGCTAAAGACCGCTCACTTAAATATAAGGTCTATTGTTCCAAAATTTATAAATTTGAGAAATTTTATCTAAGTCAGGATCTAGATCTAATGGCAATTACTGAATTGTGGCTGTCCTCTACAGTTAATAATGAAGTATTATCAATTAACGGATACAATGTTATACGTAAAGATCGTTGTTCGCGAGGAGGCGGTGTTTGTTTGTTTTTGCGTAATTGTTTTGAGTTTGAAATAATTTCGGTTGATAATTCAATAGAACAGCTGTGGGTTAAAATAAATTTAAATTCTCAGAAACTCGTGTTTGGCGTAATCTACAAACCACCTGACACTGATTACAAACTATTTTGCGACGCTTTAGAAGTTTCGATCACCACTTGCAGTATGTTCGCAGACAGACTGATCTTAATGGGCGACATAAATATTGACATGTTAAAAGTATATAATGCTTCTACCATCTATTTCAACAACATGTTGGAATCCATGGGTTTATCGCAAATTATTAATGAGCCTACACGTGTTATGAATAATTCTTTTTCTCTTATTGATGTAATTGCAGTATCCGATGTGTCTTTTGTAAAAAAGTCAGGAGTAGGAGACTTGCAATTATCAGATCATGATCTTATTTTTTGTGATATTGAGATAACTAGGCCTTCAAATCAACTAAATTTTAGAACTAATCGTAATTTTTCTGACTTCGACCAAGATAAATTTTATAACGATTTACAACAAATTCCGTTTCAAAATATTTTTCGTATAGAGAATATTGACAATAAATTGCAATATTTCAACAATAGTTTAATTCAATTATTTAATGTTCATGCACCTTACAAAACAGTCAGGATAACCAAAGTTATAATGCCATGGATCACCGATAATGTTAAACTATTAATATCACTGAGGAATAAGGCTAAGCAACGTTACAAGAAAACAAAAAATCCCTCTCATTGGAACTACTACAAGTCTCTGAGAAATTTAACTAACCTCTCTATTAAAAATGAAAAAGCTGCTTATTTCAATTACCTCATCCGGAACTGTAGTCCCACCGAGATGTGGAGGGATATTAAAAAGCTTAATGTAACTAAAGACAAGAAGTCTATGGAGTTGCCCCCCATGTTGCAAAATGCGGATGCAATCAATAACTTCTTCCTAGATAGCATTCCTGATCCTGTAGATGATATAAACCTCATGTCTGAATATAGAAACTCCAAAACAGATAATGCAGTGTCGGAGTTATCATTTCACACTGTCGGCATAGACATGGTGTCCAATGTTTTGAAGGAAATAAAGTCAAATTCTAGTGGTTACGATCAAATCAATGCAAAAATGTTAAAACTATGATGTCCTTTCATTCTTCCGTATATTACCCATATAATAAACGTCTGTATCACTGAGTGCAAATATCCGAGTGTATGGAAGAACGCAATTGTTACACCTATACCAAAAAACAGTAATCCTACATCTTACAGTGACTTACGTCCCATAAGTATCTTGCCTACCCTATCAAAGGTTTTAGAAAAAATTATAAATTCACAAATAAGAACACATCTAAATATTAATAAGATCCTTCCTGATACGCAAGCAGGGTTTAGGCCGGGACATAGCTGCTCTACAGCTTTATTAAACGTCACGGACGAAATATTAGGCGCGAGTGATTCTAGCAAAATAAGTGTGCTAGCTCTACTAGACTTCAGTAAAGCCTTTGACACTATTTCCCATTCAACATTATTATCCGTTCTACAATTTATTGGCTTCGGTGATCATGCAGTTGAATTAATGTCCAGTTACTTGAAAGGTAGAACACAGATGGTTCGCCTCATTGATTCCACATCTGCCTGTAGAGCTGCTGTAAGTGGGGTTCCACAGGGCTCTATTCTAGGGCCCCTGCTATTCACAATCTATACATGCACTTTGCATAAGCAATTAAAAACTTGCAAGGTACAAATGTATGCTGACGATACGCAACTATATCATTCATTTTTACCTGCGCAGTCTATACAGGCCGTTGACGACATTAATGCAGATCTGAAAAGGTTATCTGATATTGCCAACAAACACTCATTAGTTATTAATCCATCTAAATCAAATTTTATACTTTTTGGCAGTACAAAAGAGGTGAATAACCTCAAAGATACTGCGAGGTTCTCTATGAATGGCGTCGATATACCTGTTGTAGACTGTGCAAAAAATCTGGGTGTCTTATTTGACTCTACTCTAAGATTTCGTCATCATATCAATAATAACATACGCAAGTCTTATATGAGTTTAAAACTACTTTATCCTCACAGACACTGTTTAACAACTAAAACCAAAGCTATGCTGTGTGAATCGTTGGTCTTGTCACATTTTTCTTATTGTTCTGCTGTGTAT